>JAFJYG010000255.1:0-60969 GCA_017366145.1 Cadophora sp. M221 | reverse complement strand
CCTTACTACAACAGGTACGTACCTTGCTTGACTGCTTTGCTTTGCTTCACTCTCCTTTGCCTTCTCGGTCTATTTACTCCCCCTCTCTCCCCTCTGTTCCCCCTCCCTTACCTTCCCTTCCCTTCCCAACTGCCACCCGCTATTATTAACGGCGGCTTGCCTGACACCCACCTCCACATCCACATCAACATCCACCCTTCAGCTAGGCCTTGCTTGACCTGGACCTTTCCATACCCAGCTAAACCCGTTGCAGCTGCCGCAGTTCATATCTTGTCATCCACCACCACCACTCATTCACTCACTCACTCGCTCGCTCACCACTTACTCACTCAAGCCACTCACTCACTCGATTTTGCACCCTGCTTCAACCTTCCACTCCTTTGCAGCCGCGTCCAAATCTGCTCTGTACGCTGTTGATGGCCCTTGCCCTTGACAAGCCATACATACCTTATCCATACCCTGTCCTTGCGAGCCACCCCCTACCACATTATCGCCTGCACTCGAGGTACCCACCCTCCAGTCCAGCATAACCTAATTCTTTCCCGAGCAGAGCCACATTTTAACATTCCGTCCTTCCCATTCATTATTCCAGATCACCATCATCTCCTTGGAACTTTTACTTACTGTTTATGTTGTCCAGTACAATCTTCAGGTATCTCACCCAAACACAACACGAATAATCCCCAGTCACCCCTCCTTTGACGACTATCACGGCCACGACAAGAGAAATAGCATCATCCCCACGATCAAGTAATCAACAAAAGTTTCACAGTCGAACAGACCGTTGCCGCGACTATCCTCCCATAACCACGTCGTTTCCGCGAACAATTTATATCTGCCTTGCAGCTTCAAATTTTCCATTGGCCCGATTGGAACTTCTGAGTCTCAATTGTCATCTTGCAGGCATCCCAACCTGGTTGCTATCCCAGGCCATACAACTCCACTGCAATTCCAACCTTGGGCAACCTCTTACCACTAGCAGAGACAAGAATTCCAAGGTCAGTGGCTGATCAAGGGTCCCAACTGTTGGATGTTGTGCTGAAAAAGAAGTAGAGCGAAACGGAACCCCAAAAAAAATCGGAAATCAAATTCCAACATCTTGGGAATTGGTCGCATCACCCACCACCTCCGCAGGGTATGCTGATTTCCTGTAAAGAAACCACCCATCGAATCACAAAGAATACTTCACCCAGCGGCCATACGTGTGCGAGGCTGGAATCAAAAATTTCGAAACGGCAACACCACCACTAAGCTCCATATTTTCCATGCAATCCCCAACACCTCGTCGCGACACTTCATACATATCACTCGGCGAACGTCGAGGTAAATCAGACCTGGCGCGCTTTTCCATCGATCTGAGTTGGGCCAGAGCGGCGTCCGACAGTGCTCGTTCAAGGGCATACCCCTCTCCGCCCATGTCAGGATCTCCGCCGCTTCCACCAAGACGAAACCCCGACTCCAGCGATCGTGGTCATGGAAGCTATGGATCGGGTGGGCAGGACGTCTATCGGGGAATGCAAACACCTCAAATGGAACAGCATATGGAACAAAGAGGGCAGCCCATGAGGGGCTACGTGCCTGAGCAAGCTTCCTCGATGCCATATCCAGGACCATACAGGGCAGAACATATGCCCGGGGCGCCGATGCACTTCCAACAACCTCTTCCACAATTACCACAGCAGCAGCATCAGATGCAAGGGTACCCACCACATCCGCAGCAGATACCACAGCCATTCTCGGCACCCGACAGACCACCCATCAGGGAGCAACCCGAATTCCAATCCCCGAAACAGCAGAGGAAAACCAAAGGCCATGTAGCTTCGGCATGTGTGCCTTGCAAGAGGGCTCATCTCAGGTGCGTTGCTCATGACTACAATCCGAAGCGGGCTAACTTTATGCAGGTGTGATGGTATGTCTTGTCTCAGCTATGATCCCCATACTTATTGCTTTTTGCCTTTCCATGCAGAAGATGTCCGCATTGGTCCCTGATCGCGAGCGCGCATCAATACTTATTTTTTCTTGCTGTGGCGCAGGCTCCTCTTGGTTAGAAAGTTCTACCGCAACGTCCGTGCCTAGGTTATTGGCCATTGGGAATATCCGAAGGTGCAAAGCCCTCAAGACGATCTTGAATCGCAAATGTCCCGGCTGCATCTGCTGTACCCCGCGCAAGCGAGCACAAACCCGCTACGATAGACTCCAGCGCAGCGCACTGTTTTGTCGATGCTCGGCGCGGTTTGTGCGATCCTCCACATCCACCCGACGTCAAGGAGATGATTTGCAGCGGCCATGGCGACAGCGGAAGATCGCTGAAGGGATCAGGGCTGTTGTCAGTTCGGCTGTACTGCAGTGCAGCGCAGCGCTGGAAAGGGCGGGGTTGCGGCCCGATTGGCGGGTTTCCTTCCCACGGAGGTCTTAGCGACGCTGTGCTGTGGCGCGCTGGGTGAGCGAAGTCAATTGAGTGGCAGGTCCTTGTGGGTGGGATGCGCACGTTTTGCTCGTGTTAGATCTCCTCCGCATCCTATTCTTGGTTGACGCGACAAAGACCTAGCAAGCATCCTGTCCCAACAGCCACGCATCTATCCCATTCCCATCGTCCTGGCCAGTGTTCGGGAATCGAGGCGGGCGGGGTTGGGCTCTAACTCTTTCTTTTGACCTCAAACCCGCGACAAGCAAGCTGTCTCCCGCGGTTTGCGCGAGATCGACTAGTGTCTTGATCTCTCGGGTTTCTGGGTTCCTGGGACTACCCTGAATGCATGTCACCACACTCCTCTCCTCAGCTCGACCACAGCTCAGCTGAACGTATGGCACGAACCTCGGTCGTTTCAGGGCGACTTGAGCTGAAGCTACTGCAATCAGATGAGCTGCCTGTCATCGGCTTTCGTTATCCGCCTACTTTTAGGAATTGGGGTCATGAAAAGCGAGCAAGCGAGATGGCGTTTTCGTCGGCGGTTTCGAATGTGTGATTTGCGACACTAGTGTGCCGCTGTCCATGAGCTGGGGAGATCGGCGGAAGCAAGCCTTTCCTAATTTGCCAAAACATCATCCTTCAACTTCTGAGCACTCTCACGCCGTCCGATTCCGATCTTGCTGACTTTGTGACTGCAGCCCAACGACCTTGTTCCCGCTGTCTGAGCAACGGGAAGGAAGACGCCTGCATCGACGTTCAGCACAAGAAAAGGGGTCGACCCCGATTACGAGATGAACGTGAATCTCGGTATGAGGTTGTTGGCCCTGGCTATCCTCCACCTGCTGACCCATCCATGAGACGGCCAATCTCTCTATATGCCTCCAGCGATCCTTCGCAATTCGGTCAAGATCCACTTCAACGATCCGGATCTTACAGGGTACTGAAATCGCAAGGCGGACCGATGGGCGGTGGTTCAATGGGGCCAAGATTTCTTGAACATGCTTCACCCGCAGATGCTAACATATATGGCGCGCCCATGCCTCCAACTCCGAGAACGCTACCGTCACATGAGCCACCATGCGCATATCTCACGATGGAAATGCAGTTTTCCAAGACGACCCAGAGCTTTGGTGAAACAATCGGAGTCCAATCCATTCAATCGAGGAGACTGCAGGATGTTGTAAGCCCCAATGATCGAGAGAAAGTTGCACGGCTGCAAAGAATCTTTGAGGAGGAACGCCGTGACAGGGAGCCAAATTACCTTCCCCCCATCTATCTTGCCAAATTCGAGGAGGACCATGTTATCCAGACCGTCGGGTTTGGCCAGGAAGAGATCGGGATGGTGAGAACGGATCGACAAGAAACGTTCACATTCCAAGCGCCGGATGGTCAACAAAGGACTTTCCACGTTCGGCTTGGTTTGGCGAAAAGAGACTCGACTTATTTCATCATTCTTCTGCTTGTGCTCCCAGCCACACCTCAGACCTTCCATCAACCCGCCTCCTCAACATATTCGCGAGAGTCGTATTCACGGGATTCCCAATACGGATACCAAACTCCTCAGCAAGGGTATCAACAAACTCCAGGAGCATCGCCGTTTGGGCCAAACCCAGGATTTGGAGATCCTCGCGGGGACATGACAGCCTACAGGACGCCGGGTCCTCTTGGCCCAGGTATTCCACCATCCGCGAGTATGACGGGCTTCGCGCAGCCCCAGCGGCCAGATTATGCCCAAGGTCCAGGTCCCTATCAGACACCGCGCAGCGAACTCCCACAAGCCCAGGCACAGGTACAGTCGCAACGCCCACATGACCTCCAGCTACCTCCGATTCGGGACCAACGTGGGGAAGCTTCATCGGCTGATCCTATGCGACGGAGAGATGATCGGAGTGGTCGGGTAGATATCGGTGGCCTGCTCGAACAGCCCGGGAGAAGAGGTCCTTGATTCCATTAACCTCGAATCGCTATGATCTCTTGCCACTGTCCAGTGGCCTCGCCACCTGCAACGTAAAGCTCCTGTTTTTTGGCAGTCGAGTCGCCGAGGGATTCGTTGGCCCTTACCGCCCGAAACGACGTCGGGCACCTTTCCAGCACATATCGTCGCCCATTTCTTGTACTATATTCTAGCCTCGAGAAGCCGACCGAATTTTCCTATCCCGTCAAGATACCACCATGTACATTAGTTTGCTGTTTTTTGTTTTTCTGTTTTCGATATTTTGTCTCTTGGGTTTTGCTGTAATTTTGTTGCGGGGGCATAGCGCATCGCGTTGGCGTTTGTTTGTTCGCATTCGACCGAGAGAGAGAGAGAGAGAGAGAGAGAGAGAGAGAGAGAGAGAGAGAGAGAGAGAGAGAGAGACGGAGAGAAGGGGGGAAGAACTCTTCTCGATCGGCGCAGGGGGGGCCATTTGTGGCTCCATGTAAGATATACGAAGAAACGGGGTTCGAGGGATGCGAGCGCATAGTAGTAGTAAAAGACGAGGAGGTGATGAAATAGTCAATACAGAAAAAACGATTGATGGAAGAAAGAAGAAGGTGCTGATGACGTTGGATTTCAAGTGTTTGCCAATCCACCCTCCCTTGTGAGTTTCTGTTTGTTTAGTGTGTGGAAAAGGTGGGTGAGGTGAGTTGGTTGTTTGTTGTTGGTTGGTTGGTCTGGGTCGGAGAGTTTTTTGGGACTAGAGGCGGCAGCTAGCCTCCCATGTAATCTCGCGAAAAAGCGGGTTTAGAGGGATATGTTCATGCGCTATATCAAGCTATCTCGGGGTCCATGCGGGCGGGCCGAATGAACGAACAAGAGCAAACGAAACAAAGAATGAGGATACGAGAAGTGAAGGGAAAGGGGGATAAGGGAGGATAGGGAGAGGAAGGGAGTAGGGAAGTAGGAGGAAGGATGGGGGAAGAGGGAGTTTGTGACGCTTACATGAGTGAGTTATTCAGCAGGAGGGAGGAGGAGGAAGGGGCTGACTGACAATCAGGCAGAGTCAAGGGAAGGATCTGGATTGGATCTGGATCTGGATCAGGCTGATCCTGATTCTGGTGGCTGGATGGTTGGTTGGATGCATCAGGGACGGTACGGTTCGGTACCTACCTAGGCTAGGTAAGGTAAAGTAGGTAAGAAGGGGAGGGTAAGCAGAAGGAAGAGAGAAGAGAGAGAGAGAGGAAAGATTTGAAAGTCTCATGTAGGTTGTTAACGTAAGGTAAAAGTAATCAATCAATAGAGGAGTTTACAGGAAGAAGAAGAGGGAGAGGGAGACGCTGTCAAGGCACGGAACAAGAAGAGGCCATCGCCAAACCCAACCCAACCTAACACAACAAAGCTCAGGAACAGGCACAGACAGCCCAGGCCAGGGGAAGGGAGGGAGGGAAGGAAGCCCCACTTGTGGTTGAGGTTTAAAGGTTGTTGATTGGTTGGTTGAGACTCGTTTCAAGCTCTTAGTCTGGGGCCTTGCTTGGTTGGTCTTAGGTCCCTTATTTATGCTCAAGCTGAAAGTTCATGCGGGAGGAAGTTTTCCTTTTCTTCTTCTTCTTCTACTCTCCTTCTCTTCTTGTTCATCTTCATCGCTTAGTTTTTCTTCTCGTTCTTCGTTTCCAGCGCAAGAAGTATCAACAACAAACCGCAGTCGAATGGATGTCTCAATCTGATGTTGTCATTGGCTACACCATCCATCGGAGGTGGCTCGGGATCAGTTAAATTCTCCGGTGGTGGTGGGTGGGTGAGTGTGGGTGTGCTCCCACGCTATTTACCCCACACTTGGGCTGACGGCATCCCTGTGTGTTTCCCCTCACTTACCTAGGTATCCCACCTCACCTTACTTACCTACCTACCTTACGAACCAAGGTACCTCACTTACTTCACGGCCATGATTAACTTCAACAATATCAGAGCAGAGCAGCAACAGCCCTTCAGGTCTACCAGGATGGCGGGGATGGGAAGGGAAGTCTAGGAAAGGCAAGTAGGTAAGGAAGCTCCAAGGGAAAGAGCTCTGAGTGGGCAGGGCATAGCAGAGTACTTATCCTACCTAGGTAGAGCTGCTTAACCCTGACCCCTCCTTAACCTTGACCTTGACCTTCCTTGACTTCAACCCCTCACTTGTGACGACGCGCCAATAAATGCATGCCTGCACTGCATACCTAGGTAGGCATTGATGTCAGATTGGTGAGTGATATCTTTCTTCTTTTGCTTTCCTTCTTGTTCTTCTCCTCTTCTTCCTTTCGCTCTGTTCCTTTTTGTTCACGTACTTTTACCTCTCTTCCTCATCTTTATATATTGACTATCCACTCTCGTGCTTAAGAATTGAACAAGATAGTCAATTCCTCATAACTCTTCTACATCTACAGCTATCAGCATTCGATACCGGAAGGTCGGTATCTGTATAGCTCTCTCAATTCCCAGAACAAGAACTAAGCAAACACACCTATACCCATATCTACAAAATGGCAACCTCAACCTCCCCTTCGACCTTCCTAGCAACCAAAGCAACGTCCCTCGAATCCACCCAACCAGTTGCCCCCTCCCAAGCCCAAGCAGCTCAAATCCCCCTCCAAACATTCAACCTCCCGACCTTCCCACCCGAAGCCTTCAGCTCCGGCCTGACATCCCTTATCCTAACCTCCGACATCAAACTCGAAGAATACCAACCCCTCCTCGAACAACCCTTCTCAGTCCCCGACCTGCCACCCACAATCACAAGCCTCACCCTCGAGCTCTTCTCCCTAGGCTACCCGCCCGGCTTCCTCACCGAACTCGGCAAGAAACTCCCGGGTCTCAAGTCCCTGACGCTCTACTCCCAACTCCTAGCCGGCACGACGTCGTATAGTAAAGATGACGCTATCACATTCTTCCGCTTCCAGACGCAGCTCCGCGAACTCCATTTGCTAGATGTCTTTGGCCCGAAGGGCTTCTACACCGAACTCGCCAGCCGCCTATCCCCCTCCTTGAAATTCCTCGAGGTCAATTTCACGTACCGACACTCGGATCCGCAGTTCTTGGGCAGTCTGCCAAGTAAAGAGATCGTAGAGTTCTTGAGGGGTGAAGGGAAGGGTTTGGTTGGATTGACGGCTAGTATTTCGGCGCCGGATGTTACGGATGATGAGGATGATAGGGAGGGCACAGAGGTGGGGATCTTACCTGTTGAGAAGGCGCATGCGGGGGATCTTGTGGATGTCTTGAAGGGGAAGAGGGTTGGAGGGGAGATGGTCATGCTTGATCTTACGATGTTTGAACTTTCGCTGAAGCAGGTTGGGGATGTTGTTGCCACGTGTGGGAAGGTTAAGATCCTTGGCTTGACGGTGGCGGTTGAGAAGGGGTGGGGTGAGGTCTTTGAGGTCCTTGGTAAGGGGGAGGGTGTCGAGGTTCTGGAGATTGTGGGGGTACCTGGTGTGGAGTTCGCGGAGAGTATTAAAGAGGGGGGAAAGAGTGGGTTGAGTTCTGATGTACTTGTTGGGGTGGTGGCAGCGGGGTGTAAGAGTTTGAAGAGTGTTAAGGTTAGTTTGTTGAGGACGAGGAGTGAGTTGTGGGTTCTTGAGGGGGACGTTTGGAGCTTGAAGGGTTGATTAGAGGTGGCGGAGAGATGAGAGAAGTATGTGGGGTTTTCTTAGATATATTTGTTGTCATTGCTACTTCTTCTGTTTTGATAGAGAGACGGAGAGGGAGCTACATCTCGGCTCGGCTCGGCTCATCTAGCTTCGCTTAAATACAAGCACGCGTTTTGATATTTTGATTCTAGTCTGCCGTTTGTTTTTGAGAAGTAGAATTCGTGTAAGGCGAGATTCATCAGACGTTCTTCTGCATAGATAGAAATACAATGCAAATTTTAGTCTGTTAATCAGGTCAAATTTTTCATGACGGTCATCATCTGTGACAATGGCTCATTATCTTCCTTCCTCCCCTCGTCCCCTTCTCTACTGGGCCCTCTGTGTTTAGAACTCCGTTCCGTCCGCATATAGCTTTGCTTTACTTCGCATTATTTCCTGAACGGCAGGTAGGTATATGGGGAAATGAAAAGCGAGATCGGACTTTCAGGGCCAGGAACGAGGAAGGCTATGACGTCAGTAAGATGAGGAGATGGGACATATTTTTTTATCGAATCATAAAAGCCTTGATGTCAAGTTTCAAGAGTTTTCAAACCACTAATCCCTAGACTTTTTTCTTCTTTCACCTTCTGGGAGTTTAAGGTGAGGTGAGTTGAGGTGAGGTAGGATTGAGTGGGTTACGGTGCACCAGTCAAGTGAACTAGGGGCAAGGAACCTTCTGATCCTCCGAGACGTTTTTTGCTGGGCCTGGTAGGGCAGTGCAGTGTAACTTCCTGCAGATCGAATCTGATCTGTGGATCAATTAATCATTGTCTGTGCTGAATGAATCAAACCGAATCCTTTATTTTTCTTGGTTGCCTAGCGTGTTTTGTTTCAAGATGAGTGGGAATGGACATGGGATATGGGAAGGTGAAGAGGGAGGCTTTGCCGTAGATGGTGGGATTGAATCAGACAGACGCCTTGACCTCGTCGGGGGATGTGTTGATGTTGACTGGGTGAGAGGATGGGTGGAAAGATGGGGTGGATGGGTGATCTCATCTGAGATCAGATCAGGGCGGAGTTCTCGCTAAAAGTCTATTTTGCTACGCGAGATGTTTTGATTTTTTCATACTCCCCCGCTCTCTCTCTCGCGCTTCGGAGATCTAGATTGCCGGGTTGTGCGGTAGGCAGGGTGTTTTGATTTAGATCCTACCGATCCTACAGTTGTCTTATCTAGCGTGGTGAGAAGGATCAGAGCTGGATTTGGAGTTCCTGGATTTATTTGGATGTGCATGGGTGGGTGGTTTTGGTAGGTTTTTGTTGCCGGGCGCCGAGAAGCGAGGGAGTGAGAGACGGGTCAGGTCAGAGAGTTGAGGCGGACGGGATGGAATCGGACTAGGTGAAACGAAATAAATCAAAATGTTTGAATCTAGATAAGACCTGATGGTACGCAACTTCTTGGGACATTGTTAGGATGTAGAGCTAGACCGAAGCAGAGAAGAGATGATTGTAGTTGCGTGTCTGGCCAGGATTCTTATACAAGGATATTAGCTTAATATTATGGTGTTCTTTTCTCGCTGTGCGTGTAGGCTTTCCTTATTGGGAGGATAAGGAACTGATGCAAGTCGGTGCTTGACAAGATCTCGCTTGCACCTTACAGCAGTTGTAGCTACTACTTAAATAACGTCTAAATTTCGCGCCGAAATGTGGCAAGCGATGTACACCTCGACAAGAAGCAGGCCATAAGCCAAGTAAACAAACCACCTAGTAGACCATAAAAATCGCAATCTAGCTGCTGAGAAGCTACCTAGCTTGATATCTAGTCTATCAGAACATGCAGGTCCGAAAGTCAACGAATACCAAAGCGCCATCCCGCCTCGTCTCAGCGAGACGCTTCGGGAATAGAGGGGATGGTGGGATAATCCTCCTCATCAATTATCCTCCTTGTGTTCCTCATTCTCTCCCTTCCCACTCACCCGGACTTGTCCCGTTCCATTGTGAGCCGCGATCTTGAATATCTCATCACTTGATAGTGAGCGGGGTAAGAGTAAGGTAAGTCAAAGTAGTTTCGAGTATTTTCGTCGCGGATCTACTACTTGCCGATTCCCATCTTATCCAAAGTCGACTCAACTAGACTCATCCAATCTACCAACTCCCTCCTCCTCCAAGCACAGAAACACAGCACTTACAACAAGTTTACTCGATTCAGCACACAAGCTCAAAAGGTACGCACGGAGGATGATCTGATCGGATAAATATAGAGACTTAGCTGCAGGCAGCACTACAGTAGCTCCATCTTGAGGCCGGATACGTCAATATCCTCGTCTGTGCATCGAAGTCAAAAAAACAAAATCCCTTTCCCACCTCTAGCTCACAGGAGAGGATCTCAGCCACCGGTAAGACCCCGTCCTTACTACTGTACATCATCGTGCAGTAGGTAGGTGGGCTGAGGCGAGGCGAGGCGAGGTAGGTGAACAGATGTGCTGCACGGAACGGGATACAGTAGTTGGGAAGTGCGGGGTACCTCTTGTATTTGATTGATTGTACTTTTGCGTGTTTCAGAAGCCGCTTTGCAGATGCGGCGGATGGGGAAAGAAGGTTTGTTCACTGGACTGGGGGGCACTATTTTTGTTTTATTTATACTTTCTCGCTTGGAGAAAAGATGGTGTGGAGTAGTGTAGTGGAGATAGCTGCAGGATGATGGTGTGGTGTTGCAAAGTTAGTGTAATGGTGGTGTGCATGTATTGATTCCTGGTGCAGGGATGGATGGGGCTGGATTGTGTTTGCTCTGATCTGATATTTACTTACATCTCTGCATGATGGTGATCCTTGTCGGAAGTAGTGCATCTCGTGGGATACGAGGCCTGTCAAGAAATCAGATGATATGGAGGTATTCACAACGCATAGTGTAATCTCCTCTTGTCTTACATTTCGCAGGATGGGTTTATTTTCTTTATTTTATTTTTTCTTGCTTACCACTTTAGACTTTAGTCCGTCTACATTATTTTTTCCGTTCCTCCGAGATGGAGTACTAGGATCTTGGGGTGATGGTGTAGTGTGCTGCTCGATCGTTCGTTCGTGTGACGGGAATGGGATGGGGTATCCTTGTCTATTTCGTTAGTTAACTTTCGATTTTGACAGGTTCATCGATGGCGAGATCGCGGTGCTGGGATATGGATCTCTGGGAAATGGATTCGGTGATGATGTTGCATTTTCCATTAGTCTATGACTCGTGTATTTCGGTGTGCTGGGCTTCTCAGGGGCTCGCTTAGCGGTTGTCTCTTCACTTTCAAGCTGGTCATGCTATTATGAGTATTATTGACATTAACCGTTCTGATATTACTAGTATGCTGACTGGGATCTCTTGCATGATTAGAATGAAGGCCCAGATGTCGATAAAGCGCTTTAGTAAATAAACTCCCATGCTTAGATGAGAGGAGTTAGGTCACATCGATACGACTACGATATCCCCATGCAAGGTCCTCGATCGGATGCAAGAAGTCCGGAAAGCTTGTGAGTTGTGATGATTCCTGCATTAGTACCGGTACAGGCATGTGAAAGGCCTCTTAGTGCGATTCTGAGGCGGCCCGAGGGAAATTTTCCTAGCGAGGTCAGTCGGGCCTCGGATACGAAAACACGAAGCTAAAGTTAACGATAGCTTCATTTAGCAGTTTGAATAGACAACTACTAAGATACTCCCATATCACAGTATGGATATCTTGGTGCAGTCCTCGAATTATCACAATTTTGAACGGTCGCTGGTAGTCGGCAGCACTCGGAACTGCATTTTCCATGTAAACAGTCAAACACCATTCGCTAAACTTATCTAATTGGTATATGCTTTAGTGATACGAAAGCAACAATTGCACCTCAGCTTACTACATGACTTCGCTCTCCTTTGAATTTATCTTAATCAGTGGTTGCTACACTATAGAGCGAGAATGCGTTGCAACAGTTTTAGCCTTGTGAGGATACGACTCTCATATCGCTCGCTCCCAAGGTAGCGGGTCGGAGCTGATGAGGTGATTTTACCCTGAAGCCGAATGTTTAGCGTTATATCTATAAATGCACTTCTGTAATGTCAAGATCTAGATCCAGCCGTATCTGCACTGGAAGCGTTCGAATTCTTAAACCGACTTCTATTTTTGGACAATTGGGGATAGAGACTATAAGCTCAAGACGCTATTGCTTATCGAACTAGACGCATATCAATGTTTCGGGTTTCGGTCAATCAATGACCACTATCTACCGAAACAAAGGAATGTAATAGGGGGGAAACATGTGATTACAATGAATCAATGCTGGCATACGATAGCAAGTTCGGATTTCTCCGCGGGTGCTGGAAGGAGAAGAGTAGTGCTTGTTTACTCTTCTCCTAGGATGATATCAACCACGTTGCGAGATCAAAGAGATTGAGTATCTCTAGCCTAGCACTCTTTCCGAGGCATTTCATGGCGAGGAGATGTTTTGATATGATTTCACCAAGTTGCCAACACAGCAAATATTGAGACCATAGTAGCACTACGAGGCTTCAATAGTGATTGTTTCTACCTTACGTAGATTCTTTTATGCGGCTGAAGGAAACTTGTGCGAATGCGAACCTTGGCGATGAGCTCAAAACTTTCTGCTGAGAATACTTTGAATGAGAAGACTTCAGGGCTCGTAAACTTCTCAGCGAACGGAAGAGACTTGACCAGCAGGTCCGAAGCACTGCTTTCCCTGGTTGTACGCCAAGTCTTAGCAACGGCTACAAAATTCAAGGATTATGTTAAGGACATGGACAAACAAACACAAACTAGAGGAGTTTCTGTCTGGTGATTTGTTCAGGTTGCGTCCTTTTGGGTTGTTCCTGGGTGTTAAGCTGTTGTGTTGTGTGTCTCGCTTCGGGTCGGTATTCCCTCTAGGCAAATAAAACAAAGAGGTTTGAGAGAGAACGCTGGAGTTCCGACAGATTGAGCAAGGTTCACAGCGATATGATATTGCAGATGGAATATTGTGAGCTTTGTTTAGATATGTTGCAGCTCGTCATTTCGGACCCCAAAGTTCATGTCCTGTCGCAAAACAGCCAAAGGCAGGATGAAGTGGAGTTTGGAAAAAGTTCAGCGGGAAGAAAACCGATAAATAGCAATGATATACAGCAAAAGCGTCTACAAACAAGATGTGGTCTGAATATCGATATTTCGTTGTGTGGTAACTGATTGAAGGGGATACTCTAAAAGCCAGCTAGCGAATTCACTCACCACCACTAGACTCCAAGAATGCTAGAAAAGTTGACCACTTAGAGGTCCTTGAGCATCGCGTGGAACTCTTTGAACTTGAATCTGAGACCACAAAGTCCGAAAACGTCTACCCGTCTTCTCCTCGCAATCCTAGCATAGCAGCGTCTCACATTTCTCTCAGGAACATCGCTCTAAACTGATAACAATGATATGTATTCGCTCGGCAACTTCTGTCACCGAAATTGCTCGTTGTTTTCTAGGAACGAATGATTGGGATTAGGAGCCAAGTACTTTTTTTTTGCCTTCTCAAGTCTTTGAGCTCTCCTGGCTCGGCTTTGGTCTAAAGTCCTTGGGTCTGACATGAAAATTTTCATTCTAGTGGAGAAGGCACCTGCTGCCTATGATACGAATCTAGCGTAGATTCTGCGCAATCTTGAAATCAATGTAGATCGAAAAATGATGTTTCTAAGCTTCTTTATTCAGGTTGTTTGGTTTCTAAGCCAGTTTATTCTAATGCTGCCAAGAATTTGTTTGAAGATAATGGTTTGGTAAATTTATTGGTTGGACTGAAGGGACGATCTAGGAAAGTGCTGAAATGTTGCCATTGAGAAATTTTAGCAGGATAGTGAGAGGGATTGCTTGAATTATGTACTTTGTGACTGGTTAGTGGATAGTGGTGGAGGTGGATGGATCACTACACGCGCTTGTGAAATGTGGGAGAGGAGAAGGAAGGAGTTTATATCTTCATTTAACCCGGAGGTATAAAGAACGACTTGGCTTGAAAGTCCCTTGTTTGTCATGGAGTGAGGATCCCTCTTCTTGACAATCAGGCATGCATCTATCACATGTACTGTCCTGGCCTGTATTGGAGATATAATTCAGCTAGAACTCGCAGCACTCCACACAATTTCATAACACCAATCTAAGAGTAATGTACACCAACCATAAACCCCACGCTTTCCCTACCCCTCCTTTCCCAACGCCACAAGTTAACCAAGCCAAACCAAACACGTCTCATTTCCATCTACCAACCCCAAGTCCTCGAACTCGCTGTGAAAACAGGCGGTTTCCACTGAATCAAACTCGGGTCAATAACCCTCTTCGGCTTCGTCTTCTGCTTCTCCTTCAGAGCCTCATGCTTCTTGATAAGATGCATCGGCAGGATAATCTTATGCTCACCCTTGTGATAAACCTGCATCTGCAGGGCCTGCAGCGTGCTCTCGACATCTAGCGACGTCATGGAGAGATTGTTGGCCAGCATGTCGATGCTGACTTTGGAGTCCGTTTCGTTGGCTTCGAGGAGAACCTCGACGAGGTTCTCCGTCCAGTATTGTCGGTAGGAGAGGAGTCCTAGATCGGAGAGGGGCTTTTCAGGGGAGCCGAGCTTGCCTTCTATGCTGGAGAGCTCGTAGGAGAATTGGATGAGGAGTCGGCCGTAGCCTTTTCTTTGAAATTGGGGGAGAGTGAGGATACAGGCTACGTTGTATCCATCTACACTCTCCTTTTCCTTGGAGAAGTATCCGACTAGATGGAAGCCCTTCTCGTCTCTGGCTGTCATCACGTAGAATAGGAAGGGATCGACGTCGTAGTAAAGAGTCTTGTGATCCAGGAACATCTTGGACAGCAAGCAGAGATTCCGACACCATGTCCGTTGACGACGACCGTCAATTTCGAAGAACGAAACATAATCGTCCCTATAGATTTCGTTTCCAGGAGGGTGTTGGAGCGTACACTTATGCCGATGACGGGTAAACGACTTGTCGTCCGCAAAGTAACTCAAGCAGAATTCGCATATGTACATCAGATCCTCTTGCGTGAAGGCTTCTGGGTACGGTGAGAAATACCACGGGTAGAGGTCGTATTTACCGAACTGGACTTTCGAGATATTCCTGATACGCGAGATCTCGGCCTGGTTTTGGGTCATAGAACCTCCAACTCGAAGTTTCTCAATCTCCTCCTCTCGGCTATACTGTTCAGCAGGTTCTGCTTTCGCCACCTCGGCATGTTGAACAACCTCATCCACATCCATGGGATCATCCTCTTCAGCTCCAGGAGTGGCGTCAAGATCCAAACCAAGCGTCAGCTTCTCCTCGCCCTCCGGGTCTGGAGTAGCCTTTTGAGATTCCGAGAATTCTGGCCATGGTCGCGGTGTACTCGATTCCGAAGCTATCGACGCCTCTCTCGTTCTAGCTGGTCGTTTCTGGCCTTTCTTCTGAGTAACTGTCTTCTTCGCCACTGGAGCAGCAGCCTTCTTCGTCTCTTTGGGTTTCTCTGGATTTGGCCACTCGACTTCTTGAGTGAAGTCGATACGAGCGATAGGTACCCACTCATCAAGACGTTTGTTGAAGTTGTCGAAATTGCAGTAGTATTGCCGACCACTCTTCGTCTCTTTGATACTCAGAATTTCAGCTTTCCGAGGTTTGCCATCCTATATTTAGTTAGTATAATGTCATTCATTCTCTCTTATCTCTAGAGCTCATCAAAAGGGACTTTTATAAATCCAGAAAGAGAGTTCTCGAAAAGCGAATATCATATTGGGGGGTACTGACTTTGACAACCATAGCAATACAACCGATCCTGTGAAAGCATCAGTAAAACAGAACCAGAACCAGACCCAGGCCCATGCGACCGCGAAATCACGACTCACTTCAAAGTCTCCACAGTTGCCCTCCCCTTCTGTTTCGGCGCCGGGGAGCCGACATTACCATCCTGAGCCTGTGCGCCACCCGCCATGATGAAAAGCGCGAATTGTTCGATGGAAAATAATTGTTTGCGCGATTGAAATCGATGCTGTTCAGTGTTGGGGTTGATGTTCTTCTGGAGGGGCAGAGGCGAGGCAAGGCTGGGCTGGGGGTGTCCTTTTAGCGGCGGGATGTCTGAGCCTCGCCTAAAAAATCGAAATCTAGAAAATTCCAAGACCGAGGGAGGAGCTTGACTTGCTTTCTAGATTGCTTTCTTTGCATTCAACTACTACCAGCAAAGCAGAGTTTAGAGTAGACGGATATGATTCAGTAAGCGACGCTCGCTCATCACGAAATGGCACCGGAATTATCGAGTAATTGGAAGAAGCTCCAGGCGACATTGAAAGCAGAATCGAAAGCCAGCACTGAGCGGAAACGGAAGGCGATCCCAACAGAGCGACAGCAGAATTCCATCGCAAAGCGCAGGAGGTTAGAAGGGAACCCAGTCCAAGCCCAAATCAAGGCCAAAGTCAACGCAGCTATCGCGCCTTCCAAGGTCGTCAAGAAGAGGAAAATGGGCAGCGGTGGGAGTGTCGAGGCAGTGCAGGAGCCGGAGCAGTCAGAGGAGCCAGAGGATGTGACAGCACCTTCTGCCTCCCTGGCGCTCTGGGCTGAGGATAATGATATCTCCCCCAAGGATCTCGCAGATGCGTATGGAGGAGGTCTGAAGGATACTACGATCAAGGGAGCGAAGGCAGATGTCATCAATGGAGGCTTGATCAAGGATGTCGATATCGGCAAATACGTGGGAATCGATTGCGAGATGGTAGGAGTGGGGGAGGGAGGAACACAGTCGGTCTTGGCTAGAGTCAGTATCGTCAATTTCCATGGCACGCAGGTCTATGATTCGTTTGTGAAGCCGAGGGAGTTTGTCACGGATTGGAGGACGTATGTCAGTGGTGTGTCGCCGAAGAACATGACGACCGCGAGGGATTTCGACGTGGTCCAGAAAGAGGTCGCGGAGATTCTGCAGGATAGGGTTTTAATCGGACATGCGATCAAGAATGATTTGGCGGCGATGATGCTGGGACATCCTCGGAAGGACATAAGAGATACGTCGAGGTATTCGGGATTTAGAAAGTACAATAATGGAAGGACACCGAGTCTGAGGAAGCTTGCCAAGGAGTTACTTGGAGTGGATATTCAAGGAGGGGAGCATTCCAGTATCGAGGATGCGAGAGCTACTATGCTGCTTTTCAGACGTCACAAGTCGGGCTTTGATGTGGAACATGCACAGCGTTATCCCACGGCCACGCCTGGGCCGAAGAAGCCCAAGGGACAAAAGAAGAAGAAGGGGAAGCGTTGAGATAATCAAGAGGCCGAGGGACCAAAAAACCAATTTCTCAAACCAAAGCTGCATCTGAATGGGGAATCATCTTCCAAGACTACCTCAAAACGGTCGGACAGATATCAAGATCTACCGCTCAACAAACCCTCTACGCTGCAAAGCAAAATTCATGAATATGTCTTCCAGACTCCAACGCTCAAATCGAATGCACGCTCGCCAGCATAAATCATAATGGAACCTCCTCCAATAGTTCCAGACAGCCCTCACGACCAACCGTGATGATCGCGTCTCCCAAGGTCTTGGTAGCAAAGCCAGCCTCACAATAAGCGAAATAGTAGATCCACTTTCTACAAAAGACCTCAACCTCCTTCTCGCCCATGTCATCGTGCTCGTTCATCAAAGCCGGCCTGATTCGTGACTCGAAATTCTTAACAAACTCCTGGCGCCACAACCGCAAAGTCTTCGCATAATGGCCACCGATGTTCTCAATCTTTTCCACGACAAGCGTCCCTTCTGAGCTTTTGCTGATTTTTTGCACGAGCTGGCTGATGGATGGCAGATGGCCGCCTGGGAAGATATATTTCCGAATGAAGTCCTCTCCTTTTGCATATGCTTCGTATCGTCCTTCTGGCATCGTGATACATTGGAAAACCGCAATGCCATCTTTCTTCAACAGTCGATGTATACACGAGAAGTACGTCTCGAGGTATTCCGCTCCAACGGCTTCCAGCATCTCGATCGAGATGACTTTGTCATATAGTACTTTTGGGGTTGGTAGTGCTCTGTAGTCCATGAGCAACACCTCGATCTTTTCCGTGAACCCAGCTGCCGCAATCCTCTTTTCGGCCAGTGCCTTTTGCTCGATTGACAAAGTGAGAGAAGTGACTCTGCAGCCTGTCTTTTTCACTGCTTCTATCGCGAAAGATCCCCAGCCAGTGCCGATCTCCAAAACGTGGTCCGTTGGCTTTATGTGTGCGCCGTCTATGAATCGGTTCAATTTCGTCATTTGAGCGGCCTCGAGCGTTTCCTCTTCCACATCGGCACTAGAAATGGGCTTCCAAATTGGGCAAGAGTAAGTCATATCTGGTGACAAGAAGGCCGCAAACATCTCGTTACTTATATCGTAATGGGCTGACACATTCAGCAAAGAATTCGAGAGTGTATTGGTGCTCCTCGCGAGTCCAGTTATGGTCGCAGCAATCGAGGAAGTCAAGGTTGTCGCATTGGCCAATTGGCTTCGGTTGAGGATGAAGATCTACTTGATTAGCTACGTCTCGAATTTGCTTGGGAATAATCAACATACCTCGAAGAACCTCGTCAAATCTTCGCATTCGAAATCACCCAACATGTACGCCTCAGCGAATCCCATGTCGGCAAACAAGAAAAGTCGCACCCAGAACGCCTCCCTCTTGACAACTAATTGGACCCTGCGAACTCCTCCGCCGGTTCGCTTCTTCGTGCCATTGACGCCATTAACACCGTTCGCGCCATTGGTTTTCATGGAATGCTCCTTTGCGATCTTCTGTCCGTAGGTAGTCGTTTGCCCGGTCGTCTCGTCGACGATCACCAATTGGCCGATCTCGATCTTGTTTAAGAGGGAGGTCACGGCTGCTTTGGAGACAGACAGGGCTGGTCCCCAGGACATGCCGCCGAGGGTTCCTCGAAGGAGGTCGACGCCGCGCGCCAATGGCTGGGTGACAGCCGTGGGGAGGTAGGAAGTCATGTTGAGAGTTGCGTGTACTACTCTCGGCGGTTCTGTCGTGCGACAAAAGTGAATGATGTCTGTCTGTTTGAGGGATTGGGATAGGACTTGTATGGTCAGGATAGAGGAAAGAGTTAGGACAATGACAAGCTCGAGAACGAAATTCCCAGCGCAAAATCGCCAGATCCACTAATACACAGGAAAAGGGGGGGGAGCAACGAGGACGACGACGAACTGTTCTACGCAAGTATATTCAACACGGAACGAGAGGAGAAGAAAAAAAGAGAGGAAGAGAGAGGAGGAAGAGGGACGGTCGCAAAATAAATGGCCCGGCCTCGGACGTACATAGCTACCTAGCTAGCTGGCACAGGTGGCATTGGTGGCATTGGTAGCATCATGGGCTGGATAATCATCACCTCTGTGCCCTTTTTTCTGGTGCATTGCACAGCGCATGCCGGCTCCCAGGAACCATACCATGACGAAAAGTCCGTTCCAGCCTTCCTCGAACGAGACAAGGGAGGGGAGATGCATCTGCCCCACCTCTAGTGCATTTTGATCAAAGCCCATGTCTGTGCATGGATGGATGGATGCAGGTGAGGAGGACTGTGGTATATGGGAATCGACGGAGAGTTTTCCTTTCCCTTTCTTAAGGATTGATACTTCCTGAACATCTTATTGGATACATAGTAGTAGATCATGGGTGTAGCCGAATGCGAAGGTTGTCTGATTTTGGAAAGGCTTGACTATGGTTGCGGTGAGAAAGACCACAAAGAGTTGTCTGACCTACCAATAGGGTGGACGAAGTGCCTGTTACCCTGCTTGAGTTTCTAGCATAGACCTCATAATCATCCATGTACATTCTCTCATATGACAAAAAGATAGGCAAATATTATTATCCGGTTTCCGGTGCAATAAAAGGCTGAGGGAGGAGCTTTGTCTCGTGGACTGACTGATAAGATCTCGAGACTGACCATACTCAAGCGAGCGAGTCTTGACATCACCATTATCCCACCGCCTCCACAACACATAAGAATTCCGGACTTTTACAAAACCCGGACGTGCGATATGTTGAAAGAGGAGAGGACACGTACATAGCTGATTTCTCTTTCTGCCTTCTGCGCAAAAGCCTTAAGATAAATAAATCGTAATCGGCCTTCTCTACTTACCACATTCCAGACTGACTACGGAGAGACAAGACAGTGGAGGATGGATATGTGTATGTAATCTACCAGGATCTTGCTGCAGGCCCTTGCCGCATACCCCTCCACACCAAACCCATACCGCACACCTTTGGCGATCAGCACCAACCGCATTGGCTTCCAGACTCTCAAGCTTCAGAGCTCAGACAAGATGCTCCCTCCATGCAAGACTGTCCGGTTCCTTCTCTTTCCGTGTTCCTAGGAGGAAGGAATGGATGGATTTGTTGTTGCGAGTTTCGGTACTTGGGGCGGTGAGAGGATGTTGTTGGGTGAGGGAGGTATTGTTTCCTTTGGGTAGAGAGGAATGGCCGTTATGAGGCTGACCTGGGCAATACCTAAGGGAGGGAGATGGTCTTATAAAGAGTAAATATTTCATTTATTAAATGATAATATGTATTGAACAGAAGCATTAATTGAAAGTTCCAAGATAATACTACCAAAAATATGTCAAAAGCCGCAAAAGCCCAGTGAAGACTTGGTCGTTGGTTATCCGTTCCGTCCAGCACCTCGGATTAAAGTTCAGTATCCCTGCACAATTGGCGAAAAAGCTTGGCATACACGTCCCGGCGCGTCAAACAGATAATCTCGCGACTGCATCTCTGCAGTACGTACGTACTGTACCGAATTCCAACTTCAACTTCAATAACCTTCCACCCCGACCAAGATATTGAGTCAATTAAGCAATCAACGAATTCAAGCAAGAAAATCATGCTCGCCCTCGAGAAGAGCAAATCCCACCGCGGGAAATGCACGCCCAACATCCTCCCCTGTAGGATAAACCACAACGGCGCGGTCAACACGTCGAGGCGGTACTGGAATCCAACTGCACAGCCAGGTACTTCCCCACTCCCTCATCCTGATAATTATCATCCGCTTCTCCCTCTCACACATAATTCAATGATTTGCAAAGAGTATCAATCAGTGCTGATGGAAATGCGGTATGGCAGATGGGAAAACAGTAGCTTATTTCCGCGGTCGCAAACTCCACGGCAAGATGGTGAAGGTACCATCGAAATACCGCGGTGTGGTTGTTGAGAAGACGGAGAGGGTTTTGCCGAAAGCCGCGGCTGGGTCTATACAGAGGGCGGGTGCACAAGGAGATGGTGTAGAGGAGGATGGAGAGGCTGAGGAAGAGGAGGAGGTTGAAGTCAAGATCTTGGAGGAACAAGCAGGGTTCGAGGAGATTGTCGTTTGGGGACATGAGGTTCTGCCGGATGGGATGGTGGATCCGTATGTGAGGGGTGTGGAGGACTGGATTGCGTTTGCGGATGGTGTAGGTTCTTCTCTTTTTATCTGTCCTCGTCGTGGGGGGGGAGATGCTAATAAGATGGTTGCAGATACATTCGTTTGATGTGGATGAGAAGAAGACTTGAAGGGTTGGTTGGATTCGGGTTCGGATTTAGATTTGGGCGTTTGAGAGGGCATGGAAGGCGTTGGGTATTACGATCCATATGGGCATATTGTATGCTTCTGTATACTTGACACCATAGCTATGATGTACTAGTCTGGATATCGCTTTGGATTTTCAAGTGCAGAGTGCACTGTACTTGAGCAACGATTTTGCGAAAGCTAAATTATAGTAAGATGCCCGAGACTTGGCGAAGGGAAAGGCTGTCAATATTGAAAGTTCCCAGTTGGTAGGTGGGCTTTCAGATACTGTTTTTTGTATAGGGCCAATTTTACTATTCATGAAGAGATCTTTTCACATATATGGATATGAATATCAATTGCGACGTGATGCTCTTCGAGGTAGTCAGGTAGTTTATACATCAAAGCTCTACTGATTTACTCCATTGCGCTGCGAGACACTATCATGGAGCTGACTCTCGTATTCTTGAGTAGATGCAGCTTGCCCCCTGTTGCCCAATTTTCGATTTTGTCATCCAGTGGTGTACAGCTTACAAGGTTTATAGATAATTAAAGTAGGCTACTCTTCTTCGTACAACATTCTCAGCCGAAGTAGCGGACAATCGTCCGTTGGGCATATCTATATGTTATATTATATGTTCTCATCAATATACATCGGAAGTTAGGATGAAGTTACTACCAATCGCTTCCACTCCACGCGACTACTCAATGTAAATACCACCCATCCAGCAACATCCTAGGACGAAAACACCTAGGCCCCGGACTACTATCAGTTCTTCAATTCAGATCCTATTTTATACATATGGTCAGTATCGTCAGAGCCGAAGATCGGAGCTTTGTAGTTCTGTTGTTGTAGCTACCTATTGTTGCCAAACACAATAATTAATTAAGCGAGCCCCCTTCGTTTCCCATTGTCAATAGCCACCACGCAACCTTCCACGATACCATTGTCTTTCGCTCTCCAGGCGAGGATACAAATATATCTCTCAGAAACTCTCTTCTGGCTTCCTTCGTTTCTTTTCTTCTTCTTCATCAATTCGAGTTCTCTCATTCCTAAGCATAACAACAAAATACACTCACAACCAAACCATCTTACCTCTCTCTCCAACACACACACAACCACTCCCATCATCCAACCACCACACGTCATCCGAAATGGCAGTCATTCTTAATCCCATCGTCCCAACCAACTTCGACGGAAACAGGTACCACTCAGCTGGCACCGACACCAGCACCACCAGCACCAATCCTCCCAACTCTCCAATCTCCCCCGGCCATCCCAACTCTCCTCCCGACTCTTCCACCACCACCACAACAACAGCTCCGCCTCCCGCCCGCCCCTCCTGTCGCCAAAAAGGATGCCTGGAAGAGCAAGTACGGCTCGTCCATCGCGGCCAACTTCAATGTCGTCTCTGCTAGCAGTTACAGACAACGGTAATAGAGAGGAGATAGGAAGAGATGAGACGAGACGAGGTGAGAAGATATCGTTCTGTTTGTAGGAATTTGGAAGCATCTTCAGATGTATGGGTGGATTGAAGGATGTGGAAATGAAAATTTGGGTTCTGTCGCGCGCATCTTTGTCCTTCTTGCCTGTAATATCGTGTGAAGTACAAACGACTTTAGACGTTCAGGAAGCGCAACGCTCCATTTGACAACACCTTATAGGTATGATATAGAGAAGTCAAATGACAAGGCTGAATGGTACCGGCACTTCTCGGCACCTTCTTGGTGCACTGTGCAAGACGGAGCTGATTTTGCGGCAGCTGTTATCGACTGAGCAGCCTAGCAATCGAGTGCCTCCTCCGACTTGGGATTGAGTGCCGAGTCTTTCTTGTTTTCCTCCAATTGTGGCACCCCCAGATGCGCTGTAGGATTGGATTGCCGGAGACTTTGAGTACTAGGTACCAGTCTTAGACTCGCTCTCCACCCACTCTTTCTGCTCTTTCTGGAACTCCTTCTTCAACTCCTGATACCCCTCATGCGCTTTACACCTCTCCCAAACAATCTTAAAGATCTTACTCGCCTCCTCCTTCTCCCTCTTCCCATCATGCCCCCGACTCCTCTCATTCTTAACGCCCTTCTCCTTCCCATCAACGTACTTCTTGCCACCCTTGTAATTCGCATATCTCTTCGACCTCGTCATTCCCATCTGGATGAACTTGCGAGACATATCCATGCCTACAAAGTCACGATTCCCGTAGAACTCAAGGAACTTCTCCCAGAGGACTTGGGAGGATTCAAGTGCTATGGGAACTGTACGGAAGCGCCAGTAGGGAAGGAGATGGGATTTGTAGGGCTCGTAGGTCAAGACTCCTTGCTCGCCTCGGCCGATGTGGTAGGTCATCAAATGTGACTTTGGAGGTCTTGTGAAGTCGACCATGATTGTGAAATTATGTGATATGAAAAGCAATAGTTACTTGCTGTTGAATGAAATACTAGGGTGTTGAGACGATATAAGTGATCTGGTAATTTGATGACGTTGATGAGATGAGCGACTACCTAGCTTCAAAAGAAACAACCATTGATACTCGACTGAATATGAACTGAAGCAAAGATTCTCTCTAGCAAAACAAAGGAAAATAAATGAATTATTGGCTGAGAAGTAAAGTAATGAATTATAAACATCAAAATCGAAATGTAAATATTCCAGTCGAATCAAGTCACGATTTCCCCTTTTCAAAAACCACTCTATTACGGCGGATCCGTCGCGCCTTAAGCGCAGTTTTCGTGTCAACGCGACTCTTCAATTTTACCGCCCGCCTTCAACTCCTGAAAACACCCCTCAAAATCAACACCACAACCCCAAACCACAACACTCCCAACAATCGCCCAAAATGGCTTCAGTAATGATGTCCGACGCAATGTCCGATATGGGAGGCATGTCTAGCAGAAATGCAACTCCACGACGCCCTGTACAAAGAGGTTCCTCAGCCAGACCAAGAGGCCCACCATCAGAGAGTGTTGCGCCTCTGAGTGATGATGAGGGATTCGCAGATGATCAGGTACCACAGGGAACCGGAAGACCAAGACAGAAGGATCGCGCGGTCCCTCGTGTCGAAGACGCTATCGGTCAATATGTTCAGATTAACTTCGAGGAGTTTCTCGAGAGGTAAATACCGTCCCCTGAACTGGCGCAACATCTCTAACAATTTGTAGTTTCATTGAAGAGCCATCAGCATCTGCAGCGCCTCCTTCCAGTGCCATTACAACAGACAAGTACTACATTGCTCAGATTCACGGACTGAGAACATATCAGCTTTCAACTCTCTATGTCGACTACACGCATCTCTCTCAATACAAGGGTGGTGCGCTCGCAGAAGGAGTTGTGGAGGAGTATTACAGATTTCTGCCATTCTTGACAAAAGGCTTGCACAACATGATCGCAAAATACGAACCACGATATTTCCGAGACCATCGCCAGCCTACTGCCTCGAGCAATCAGACCTCCTCAGGAGCCAGTAATGCTGCATCTGCCAGTCAATCTGACTTCCAGGGAGAAAAGACAACCAACCAACAAACGGACAAACTCTTTGCACTGGCCTTTTACAACTTGCCTTTAGTCTCTAGAGTTCGCCATCTGAGAACCGCCAACATTGGCCAGTTGCTTTCCATTTCCGGCACAGTCACCAGAACTTCGGAAGTGCGACCCGAATTATCCCTCGCAACCTTCACTTGCGAAGTCTGCAGAAGTACAATTCCCAACATTGAACAAACTTTCCGCTATACCGAACCCTCACAATGTCCCAACGAGACCTGCGGGAATCGTTTAGCATGGAGACTGGATATCAGACAGAGCACTTTCGTCGATTGGCAGAAAGTCCGAGTTCAGGAGAACAGTTCCGAGATCCCTACAGGAAGCATGCCGCGGACAATGGATATCATCTTGAGAGGAGAAATCGTAGACCGGGCTAAGGCCGGAGAAAAGTGTATTTTCACTGGTGCTTTGATCGTGGTTCCAGATGTCAGTCAACTCGGTCTTCCTGGCGTTCGCCCAACCGCGGTCCGCGAGAACCAGAACAGATCCGGCGATGCAAGCGGAGTCACAGGTCTCAAGGCTCTCGGTGTTCGAGATCTCACTTACAGACTCGCTTTCTTGGCCTGTATGGTCACTCCTGACACCTCTACCACTGGATCTTCTACAAACCAGCAACTCAATGGCCAATCGACCAATATTCTTGCTTCTCTCAACCAAACGGCTCCGATTGACCCCAATGAGCCAGGAGACCATGCCCAAGAAGCAGTCCTTGCTTCAATGACACACGTCGAAATCGAAGATCTTAGAAAAATGGTCCACAGTGATCATATCTATTCTCGACTTGTCAATTCCCTCGCGCCCATGGTTTATGGACACGAGATTGTAAAGAAAGGCCTACTTCTACAACTTATGGGTGGTCTAAGCAAGACGACTCCGGAAGGAATGTCACTCCGTGGTGACATCAACATCTGCATAGTTGGCGATCCTTCAACATCGAAGTCTCAATTCTTGAAGTATATTTGCTCGTTCTTGCCTCGCGCTGTCTATACGTCAGGAAAGGCTTCTTCGGCAGCTGGTCTCACAGCTGCGGTGGTCAAGGATGAGGAGACCGGCGAGTTCACAATTGAGGCAGGTGCTTTGATGTTGGCAGACAACGGAATTTGTGCTATTGACGAGTTTGACAAGATGGATATCAGCGATCAAGTTGCAATCCATGAAGCTATGGAACAGCAGACGATTTCGATTGCCAAGGCCGGTATTCAAGCCACTTTGAATGCCAGAACTTCGATTTTGGCAGCAGCAAATCCAGTAGGAGGTCGATACAACAGAAAGACAACCCTCAGAGCCAACATCAACATGTCAGCTCCTATCATGTCTCGTTTTGATTTGTTCTTCGTTATTTTGGATGAGTGCAATGAGACAGTAGACCGACATCTTGCAGAGCACATTGTTGGCATCCATCAACTTCGGGACGAAGCTGTTCAACCAGAGTTCACTACCGAGCAACTTCAACGATACATCCGATTCGCAAAGACTTTCAAGCCAGAGTTCACGCCTGAGGCCAGGGAGATTCTCGTACAAAAATACAAGGAGCTCAGAAGCGATGATGCTCAAGGTGGTATCGGAAGAAACAGTTACAGAATCACTGTCCGTCAACTTGAATCTATGATTCGACTTTCTGAAGCTATTGCAAAGGCCAACTGCGTAGAAGAGATTGTTCCAAGCATGGTTATCGAAGCATTCAACCTTCTACGACAGAGTATCATTTCCGTCGAAAAAGACGATGTTGATGTTGACGAGGATGATGAAGAAGTCTTGGGACCTAACGGCGCCAACGGTAGCCGCAGAGACACCGATGGGGACTCTCCAATGGCTGATGGAAATGACGACGAGGAGGATGGAGATGACGGACCAGATGGCGGTGCAGGAGCCAACGGTGCCACTCCAGCTCCAACCAATGGAGAGAGACCAAAGACCAAGATCACATACGACAAGTACATCAGTGTGGTTAATTCATTGGTCCAGAGAGTCAACGAGGACGAGTTGACTGCAGGTGAAGGCGTGGATGGTGACACTCTGGTCCAATGGTACTTGGAGCAAAAGGAGGACGAGCTATCGGGTGAGGAAGATTACCATGCAGAGATGGCATTGACAAAGAAGATTATCAAGAGAATGGTCAAGGTATGTCTTATCTCAGTCCGTAAATGACCCGACGCTAATCATCCGCAGGAAAACATCTTAATGGCTATCCGAGGTCAAGGGTTGGTCGGTGAGGATGGCGAGGGTAGCTCGAGCACTGCAGAGCAGATCGTCTACGTCCTTCATCCGAATTGCGCAGTCGAGGAGTATTAAATGTGAGATATGAGGAATTCTATGTATGGATCATGCGAAGGATGACTGATGCGGGGGTGGGCTCGGAATGGATACCATGATTTCTGGCAGGAGGCGGTGTTTGGGCGTTTCCCTCTTAGAGTTATGTTGTCTCTATTCAGCTATGAAGTCTAATGAAAGTTAATAAGATGAAGTGTGTGAGATCTAAATCACTGAACTCCCCCTGATGTGCTTCTTCTCATTCTTCAGACGAAGTTTCGTCAGGGCCAGCCAGTCATTTATCTCCTATCTTCCCCATAGCTGAGAACTCTGGCATTCGGTGATCGGGTGCTACCATAGTCGAGTATATTGATTCGTGACCCACGAATAGCATAGCAAGATTCCGTTCAGCTTCCTACGAGCAGCGCTTCAAAAATAAAAAACATATGATTGTTCATATCACTCTCATTGATAAGAGTGAAATCGGGTCTATTCTGTCCCCATCATTGGCTTGAGTCAGCCTGTCTTCCTTGGCCTTACACAACACGGCAATGCATGCATGAAGCCGCAATTCTCCCCTCTCAACCACATCGTGGGCATCTTACAAGGCATGCATGAAGTCATTCTGCCAATTTTTTTCGGCAGAGGATTCTTTACCGAGAATTTGTCACATGTAGCTTTCCGTTTTGTCGTGAATAAGGGATACTTAGGTCTGGCTTTATAGAGACCTTCGGCCAAGCTCATAAAAAAAGTCACGACTCGACGTTAAATGAAGACTTCAGCGTCCAAGCAGACGAAAGCATACCGTAGTCATGGGATTCAAAGCCATCGGAGGGTCTTCAGCCTCCCGTCTTGATCAGGAAACTTCTTCCTCTCAATCCTCTTCGTCGGGTACAACCATCGACGTGTCAAAAGGCACGCTTCACCCGTTCGTGTACCATTCTGTAGCACATCAACGGGCTCCTTATCTTGTCCTACGAGCTCCAATCTCGGATTCTTGTTTTGGCTGCCTCTCGAGCTTCTGAATTCTGAAAGCGCACTCTTTTATCTTGCTGAAATGATGTTGTTTTCGCCTTCTTGTCGTTCTTCTGCTCGACTCTTTCTTGAGATTTGTCCTGTTGTTTGCTGGCTCCATTTTGGAAGGCTCGAAGGAAAACAATCGCCATGTTATCAGAACTTAAACGACGGATGTCCGACACGTCGGAGGATGGCTCAGCATTGTTACCTGCGACTTTGATCTGTATGTGCACAGGACACTCCCAAGTCTTTCGAATTTGGCAAAAGCACGCCTGATTTTTATTTAGTGGTACTTGGTTCATTTGGGTACATGTTATACGCATCCACGCATGTTTATCTGATGGAACAATCTGGTGAGCTCCTTGCTCAGTATCCCAAACGTAGCGAAGGAGAGCTAATCATGTTAAATGCAAAAGTCTGCAGAGAATACTACAGAACTCACGACCCTGACCTCGTAGGCACAAATGGACTTATGGATGAAACGATATGCAAAATACCACAGATACAGTCTCGAGTAGCGGAGATTCTTGGGGTGTTCAGGGTGCTCACATATCTTCCTGGTTAGTCGTGAGATACTGGTGGGTTTTTTATGGAGATGCTGACAACCAAGCTCTATTTATGGCTGGACCTTATGGCAAGATCGCAAGGGTAATAGGGAAGAGACCGATCATGTTCATGAACGTCACAAGTTACACTCTTGCAGGAGCATATTTTACTCTTATTTGTGAGTGGGCCCCCATCTCGAAATGGTTTCTCAAGCTGATCTCTGGCTTCCAAGGTTACTACCACGAAGTATTTGACGTGAGATGGATTTACCTAACGCCCATGTTTGACATATTGGGTGGTGGAGACATCATCCTCACCTCATTTTCATATACCTATATTTCGGAAAGCATCGAGCATAAACGCTTGTGAGAAGCCCCCATCGTCTTCACTTCAGTTAACTGACTTGTGCCGTACAGAAGCACTTTCTACTACAAGCTGAGCGCAGGCCAGATGGCTTTCTCATTCCTAGCCCTCTGTGTCAGCTCCGTTCTCTTGAGGAAGCACGTATACGCGCAATGTGTCCTAGGAGGAGTCACCTTAGCCGCCACCATCCCTCTCTGCTGCCTCTTACCCGCGAAACAAGAAGTCTCCCAGCAAAGTTCCGAGACATCTTCACTCCTCGCCACCACTCTACCTCCCACACCACTCACCATGGACCTCGAAGACGGCGCTCTATTTTGGACGATAATGAGGTCCCTCCGCACAAACGCAAGGCACTCGCTGTCCAGTTTTCGAGACATCTTCTATTCATCTTCACTCTCCCGCACGACGATGTTCACGTTCTTCATGCTCACAATGGGCTATGGCGTAAGAGTCGTCTTCATACAATGGCCGTCCGTGACCTATGGATGGATACTAGCCGAAGTCCACGTAGTCATCTCCTACGAAATGGTCATCTCAGCCACCATACTCCTCACGCTCCCAACCATCTCCCATAAAATCCTCAAACCGCGTCTCGGAGGCTCAGTCTCAGAAGTCGACCTCTTCGTGGCGAAGTTCTCGGCTGTAGCTCACGTATTAGGCATCCTCTGTGTGGGATTTGCTCCAGGGAAAGTGTCGTATATCTTGGCGCTGATGGTGTGGAAGCTGGGTCACGGGTTAATGGATGCGTTGAGGAGTTATGTGACAGGTTTGCTGGAGACGAAGGAGGACGTTGAACAGTTGTACCTGGGCATCGGGATGATGGAGACGCTTGGGGGCATGATTGCTACTGCGGCTTGGAGTGGGCTGTTTGCAAAGGTTCTTGGGAAGGGGTATCTTGTGTCGAGATTGCCGTTCATGATCAGTGCTGTGCTATTGTTGGGCGGGTATGTTTGTGTATGGGTGTTGGGTAGGTTTGGGCATAAGAAATCGAAGACTGCTGGTGAATTTTGACAGTACAATAAGCCTGGAGGTTACTTGCTGCAACTTTCTTCGGGAAAGCGGGTGTTGCGTTGGATGCTGGAGTATTACTAGATGTCAGGCGAAGCTAACAAGATATAACGTCAACAGCGACTCGGGCTTATCTAAGCTTGAGGAATGCTTACCTTGGGAATTCTTATATGCAAATACTATGTGGGGGACGAATTCACAGATGACATCGCTTCTCAGCATTGACGAGAAAAACATTATGTTTGTTGCCGTATCAGCTCGAAGGCCGTGTGTACAACTCACCACCAACGCCTACGCCAAAAGAGGAAAAAAGCCGCCCTGCCGACCCAAGGAGTGTTCCAGTCTACTTATAACATATATCCCATCTGCAGCAATCATTCGGAATCGGTATGGGTCGTCTCGTCGTCATTGCCCTTCCACCAAGTACCCAGTTTTTCAAACTCCACCTCCTACAGCTCGATCAGCTCAACTCCATTCAACATTGCTGCAGCTTAAGTGCAGGGTATATAATCTCACCACTTCTGCCAGGTGCAACCGAGTAGTTGATGTCTTTCGTTTTTGTGGTAGCTCTCTTCGCTGCTTCACTTCTTGAGAAGACTGCCCTCCATTTTAATGCCACGAACACGGCGCTTCCACCAAAGAATGTAGCAATGAGTAGGGGGGTCCGCTGGCGTCTAGATATACAACACAAGGTTAGCACTGGTTCATATCTATTGACTGTGGTACACTAAGTGTTGGTAGGGGAGCTAAACGCACGAGAAGACTGAACGTTGTGGCGCCATTTTTTTCTGTATGCTTTTTGAGACGTACAGAACGTATGCCGAGATCCAAGGAGATATCTCTTGAGCTTCAAGATGTGATTAAGAATCGAAGCAATGCGTTCAAGTGGCGAAACGATACTTGTTGGGGAAGAATGAAGCTCTGGTGAGGGGAGCACACGAGCTAGGGAGCTCTAGCTTTCCTTCCCCACAATCTGGGCACTGGAATTAAGGTTAATGCGCTAAGCTGTATTTGGACCGACCTTTAACGAGGTAGATAACTTGCCCCTTTTCTATCTCACCGGCTGTCATGTTCTTCCGTATCATTCTTGCACGACATCTTTGTTTTGGTCAAGCGAGCTGTTTTCGTTCCTTGAAGAGGATTCTGTGATGGTTTGAGAGACCAAGCGGTTCGGGGTTGCCATTGATTCGCGCCATGGCATTCATGCGAGCCATTCACCCGGATGGTGAAATTGTCCCCCAAAGTTGGGGCTTTCTGGGTATCGGACGAGACTGAGCTTTATCAGAGGTGGATATGAAGCTGGCTCCAGCAATTTCGAACTTGCAGGACGGCATATTTGTACGAGTCAAGTGGCTTTTTCAGGATGTCTTACCCCGAAGTTTCTTGTAATTTAGCTGCCTCGGCTGGTTCCTTTGATGCTTCTATGTCTCTTATATGTGGATTTCATTACCACAAGAACTTCGACAGCTGCATCAATGGGAGAGATTGTCATTTTGCCTGCCTTAAACAGCATTCAAAACCCAAGAGTGCATAGCAAAAGAAATTTTTGGCCAGATCCCCAACCCGAGTCACCTGATTGCACATTCTCACCGCCAGTTACGTCACAGAGCAGCCACTTGCCACTTGTCATATACGCCATTCTTCTCATATACATTCCTTTTTAAGCATATGTGGCTGCAATATATGGCGATCTATAACTCTTCAAAGAGCGAGCTGCATCTCATACATGCACGTGACCTATATTAAGACTTTTCAGTCTTCTAAATCGGGCCACGACGAGTCTTACAAAGGATGATGTCTTTATTTGGATGTAAAATGATATATTTACAGTTTTTAGAAATATTGCATGGGTTCGGGCGCTTCTTTAGGCGTCTCAGTGGAGTTTGACAACGAGCCTTTGAAAATATGCCCTTTGGTTCGCCCCATATTCATGCACCTGATTTAGTTGCATCTCGGCACTGCAGTCTATTACAATTCCATGCGCCGACTTCGTCTTCTAGCTTCCCTCTTTCGCGGGCAGGCTTACAAGGTGCACTTTCGATGGGTCGGTGGTAGGGTACTAGTCAAGTTGTTCCACTGGGCGGGTTCCTGTGATTGGCAGAGGTGCCTACCTTTTGCACTTTCTGCGCGCGGCTGATGGCTTCCACTAATTCGGGAGGGCCACCGTGGTACCGTAACATGGTCCTGTATTTTCAAAGCCCGGGAGACAATGCTTAACTATCGCTTATAATGCTGTAAAAGGTCTCGTAGAATTCGTATGTTTTCGTCAAGGATTCGGACATCCTCATTCTCTGCAGCTATCTCCACTTCTCACTTCTCGCCTCACACCAACCAACTCAACTAAGATGCCTCGAAGCACAGTATATGTCGATTCTCAGTCCCCAGAGTCTGCTACTTCGTCTCGCACCTCGTCCAGACCGTCGACTCGAGCAAAAAACGACCAGAAATGGGACGCACAGAAGAACGAGATTTACCGATTCTACATCGAGGAGGATAACACACTTGATGCGACTATTCAGATGATTGAAGCAACCAGTGGCTTCAGAGCAAGGTCAGCTCTTGCAGTCTCCAAATCTGATGTACAACAACCTCGTTGCTGACTAACTTCGAACTCGTGTAGCCCTAGGAAGTGGAAGATGAAGCTCAAGGAATGGAGGTTTGAGAAGAACCTCTCCAAGCACGACATGGAAATCATCGTCGCCAAAGCCCGCAAACGTGCAAGGGATGAAAGTAAAGATACCGTCTTCTTCTACGGTTCAACGCAGATCCGACCAGAGAGGATCGAAAACTTCAAGAAAAGAAAGACTTCAAGCGGCAAGTATGTTGTGTCCTCAAGAGCAGGTAAGAACCAATGAGGAATGACAACCACGGGAGGTATTTCTAACGTTTAAAACAGACACTCCAGAGAACGTGACATACAGAACTCCGAGTCCGGAATGCTATCCAAGCAATCTAGCGGACGATCTTTCCTCGATCGACTTGAACCAGAATATGTGATTGCAGACCTCGACATCATTACAGCACTTCCAGCAACCTCCGAAAATTATTCATTGCGAAGTTAACTGTGGTTTAACACTGGGTGACTAACGACGGTCTGTCATCGAGACTGCATCGATGTATCTTCACCCAAATTCGAAGTGGTTTCCCAACATCCAACGACCAAGATCCAATGAGAAATATCCCGAAGTCGACTCCTGGTGGTACAATCTCGTTCGACGACATGGCCGAGTAGTTATTGGCTTTCTTCAAAGATCAGAGAGGCCCTGTCTCTCCATTTGTTGCCTCCTTTCATGTTCTCGACCACCCCGTCGGCACCTCTTTTGACGCCCATCTTGTACCACCAGCAGCATCCCTGAAGTCAATGATTGTCGCCATCGCCATGACCCGAACTCCATATTCGAGGTGGAAGCCGAGGTCAAGAATATGTAGGATTGTGAGGACATCGGTCTTGTCTTCCAATTTGGATCCGTTGCGGACATTGGACAACGCTTGGTCAGGCTTCAGGATGATACATGCCCTGAGCTCCTTGAGTTGAGATTTATTCTGGCGTAATAGGGACATGAAATCTAGATGGATACCATCAGCACCAAACGGAATTTGGACATGCCAGATGTCAATGGATGGCAGATCTAGATGATGGAACAGGCTCGCAGGTCCTTCGAATTTATCACTGTGAAAACATATCAACGGTCACTGACTAGAAGGGGACGGCGCATTATGATTTTGGATTTTCACTTCTTGTCTTAACATCTGCTTCACACTTTATTTACTACTCGATATTCATCCTTTTTTTTTTACATGACTCGTCAGACCACTGTTATGTTTACATTACATAATTCCAACTTCATCCGCGCTCTCATCTTAGTCATCCTTGGCTTTTCAGCTCTGCCACACATATTACGTTGCATTGTTGCACACGCAGCACAAGAGCCGAGTCTATTGATTCCTCACTCGGGAATTGTATTCGCGTCACGAAACGTCCCATTACGTATTCCAACACTTAGCTGAAGTCTAATATCGTGCGTGCCCTTTCAGCTCTGCGTGAGACATTCATGTTGATGAAACCGCCACACTTCGCTTCGGCCCCCTGAGTTCTAAGCGAGGTTGGGACACCTGGCCAGTAGATTGCCGCTGCCGGAAGCCGGATATTCTTCATCCAGGACGGGGGAAAACAAAACAATACAAGAGAATGAGAAAAGAATACCGGGTGAGCAATTTTCTTAAGTATTCGAAAACTTTAAGTAAAAATACAGAGAAAACTCGAGTTTTTCACGACCAGTTTTTGCTCGATGCGTTTTTCCATTTGCTAAATCATATTTCGCAATATCGTTCATAATTCGTTACTCCCTCATCCGAGAAGTATGCTCAAAAGAGCTCACTCAGTCCAGGTCTCCACGAGTAGCACCCGCAAGACGGTTCTCGGTGATCTCCCACAAAACCTCATAGTCGCCGTACTGGGACGGCACCGCAGCGGCAAGGAAGTGGGTCGCTCTACCCATGGCGACCGAGATCTTCAAGGACGGCATGTTCTCCTTCAAGATCACATTATCATCGATCTATCAGATATGGTTAGTATCTGACATGTCCAAATGGGAAAAGAAAAGCAAAGAAATGAAGATAAGATACGAAACGCGGAGTCCTAAACGTACGTCTGAAATGCGCCAATGCAAATTCTTTTTCAGGTACTCGACTACATCTTCCCGTGACAAGCTCTGCAAGGTTAGGCCTCGGTCCTGGATGCTCTTCGTGATGTGCTCGACCAGGTAGTCTGTCAGGATTACTTGACCGGTAGACAGTTCGTTGTCCTGCTTCTGGCGATGGCAGTTGGCGCATCCTTCTGGTCCGTCGCCGCGGAATTCGGCAGGGGCGGAGAAGTTGTATACACAACCAACTTGGGTGGGCGTGTCTTCAAAGTAGAAGGACTGTCCTTCGGGGACGTCGCCTAGGAAGATACGGATGATATATGGGAAGCCCTCGAGAGCGAATCTGTCACTAGTTAGTGCACGTCGATATTGGAGAAAAGTTGGTTAGTATCACCTGTCATAGAGGACGTTGACGATATAGTCGTTCTCGGTCCACTTTTCATCAGGGTGAGCATGTGGATGTATAGCAATGACCGATTCCTTGATGGTGCTTGTAGCATGGGCATGAGGCTCGAGAACAAGCGGTGCTTGTTTAGCAGCTGCAGCGGCTTCCACTGGTGCTTTTGGTTGAGCGGAAGCGCTCGCAGTGACTTGCACCTGCGGTGATGGGACAACAGGATCGATTTTGGGAGTGCTAGCCTGGGCTTTGACTTCAGGAGCTGGCACTGTTGCAGTACTGGCAGTTTCTTTACCCAGGATCGACTGGACCTTAGGCTCATTTGGCTGGAGCTCCTGTGCTTTATGGACAAGAGCCGGAGGGAAATTCTCAACGATGAGGTTCGTGGCAGCGATGGTAGACAGATGCATAGAAGCAACTCCTTCATTCTCGGAAAGTTGCAGTGTGGATTTACCAGTGGTACTGTACTTGAGCTCAATGGTGGTGCGAAGGGCCTTCTGATATTTCACGCTGTCGAACTGGCCGTTGGTCTTGTAAGCGTCGAGCCATTTCTGGAGTTCGGGATACGTGTAGCCCAAAACTTGGAGATCTCGGCATCCACCAGCTGTCCATGGAGTTCCTTGAGTGTCTTTGCTGAAAGGGGCAAGTGGGATGTTCGGGTCGATTCGTCGTCCTGCCGAAGAAAGAAATGGTTGGACGTATTTGTTGGGATACAAATCCTGCCACATTGCGAACAAGCGGTCGACATTGCAGTGATGCATCCTGGGCTAGGTCAGTACGAACGCTTCATAGTTGGAGGTACTCACCAGAAGATAGGATCGAATGCCGCGACAGGTACTCTGCCCATCTGACCTGAACCACCAGTAAACACGTGGAGCTGACCGTGGATATCCTCCCTAAGGTTGGCAAGTCAGCATGATGTTGAGTCTTTGATTGATATTTAAAGTCTAGATAATGCTACCATCAAAGGTCTAGAGATGCCAAGGACACGAATCACTTACAAAGAAGAATACTGAGTGGGAGGTTGCCCCTTGACAAATCCCTCAGTAGAGAAAGCATTATATGTCGGCAAATATTCCTCAAGGAACAATCTGTACACAGCTTCTGGAAGGGTGTTGCTGTCGACTGCTCGAGAGCCTCGCAGTTCTCCGGTGATCCTGTCCCAATTCTGCTTGTCTCCGTTGACCCACGCAGAAGTGAAGTTGGGGTTGCTTGAATTGGAAGTTACAGGGTGCCTGCTGGTAGCTTTGCATACATTGAACTGTTATTGTCAGTATAACTCGCCAAGCAGAAGAGGTGGGGTTGATGTTTACTGGAAGGGATTGATCTCTTGTAATTCCATAGTCACCGAAGGTCTGGCGCCTCGGGTCGTTTGGGAGGCGGAATCTCCACATCGGATTGCTGACAGTCGCAACACCAGTTTTGGTCATGACCTCAACTGTTGGGACAGTGATGATAAAGGGTACATTGGGTCCATCACGACGACGATCGCTGGGGAAGTGCCAATCTGGCTTTCTCATGGCCCAGTCCCAGAATGGGAATCTCCATGTTTCTGCTGCTTGAATCATGGCAGGTTGGTCTTCCAATGCGAAAGTGGTCGGGATCAACTTGATCATGATTTCATATAATCTCTGTTCGTACAGAGCCAAGTAAGGTCGGTGCCATGGTGGGAAGAGAGGACTGCCATGAGTGCAGTACCACGAATTCTTTGGAGCTTTGGTATCCCACGATACTAGAGGCTGGCCGTGAATACCTGAAATGCCATGTGAGTTTTGGATTTCATGACGATGAAACCTAATAACAAACCTGCAATTGCGAAGTAGGACAGCTGATCATCTGGGCTCATCTGCTGGAACTCGTTCAAAGCATAGATGAAAAGCGACTTCTGATAGACATCGTTCCTTTCTTTTGATGCCCACCACTCGTCGATCTCACGACGCAGGGGTACTTTCCCCGCAGGCCCGAGGCCTTTCTTGATGCCTGTGATTGGGTATGTCATCTTCAAGATACTCGAGTGTCAACAAGAGGTTTACGTAGTACTTGCTGAGAGGATTTGAGGGAATTCAAAGCTCGCAGAGATATTCAGCCCTATATAAGGGTCTTCTTATGGTCACACGAAGGCATGTAAGATGTAAGCTGAATGGCTCCGTGGCATCCGCTACGCCCATGCCCAGGTGCATTCCTGGCCAGAGAAATATCCGATAGAGTTGGAAATCGATCATTATTGAAAGTTTGAAGCCTTTCGGTTTTCAGCTCCAGGCAGTGTGCCGTATGGCGTCTGCAGTGACGGAAAGGAAATGATTCCTAGTGGTTGTCCAAGTAAATACGGCACGAAAACCAACCTACTAAGTGAGACTGCTGCGTGTAGGCTGCTGACGCGGCGAGAATTGGTCAAATGCGTGCCAGTGTTGGTCGTATAAACCTTGGCTGCATGCAGTGAGGGGTAAACGGAGAAACCCCGCGTACAGAAAGCCACCAGGCTTCTGTGAGTTTATTCGACGCAAGCACAAAGACGGCGATGATGTTGCTCTCCTCACATCAGCCCCAGACTTGGCGTCGAATGCTCAGCCAGCCCACATATCCCTGACTCCTAAGCTCCTCATCACAAAGAGATGGTTCATCATAATGGCTTGCAGAAAGTCGAGTATAAACCGCCTGTTGGAAGGTCTAGATTGTAAAGGCTTTGCTCTAACAAACGCCGCTCTTGTTCCGTCCATCTGCGTCCAGCCCAATGCGTTGCATCGCTCAGCCCTACAGCGTCAAGCCACCCGGTAAGCACACCTCGGCGTGAACAGAAGAAATCCTCGTGGCCATTGATCACTTGATCATAACCCAATAAGATCCAGCAATGAGGTCGATCAAGACACATGCGTAGGATGTTACTTCTGAATGGTTGGGCAGCCTGCGCTGTGTCGCCCGACAGAGCCCAAGTGCTGAGTGCTGACTGGGTTCTACCACATCGGGAAAATTCAGCCTCGCATCGACAACACAACTTGACCATCTGCTGAGATATATCAATAGTATGATGAATAGAAATATTTACTTTTTTCCACGCCAGAAAACAACAAGAACAGCAATAACAAAACAAGACTTGGCCGAAGTTCTTTCGAGAGTTGTGCACGAAAGAGAAAGGTGGGCGAGGTGTAAGACTTTCAACAGCAATTCCAGGCTAGATAATTAAAGAACTCGACAATAAAAGGTCGAATTTATTCCAAGAGAGGATAACTGTGTGTAAACAAGTAGACAATATGGTCTAGAAGTCTCCAGACATTTGAAGGTTTCTGCCTATATGCGAGATGAAATATAGCGAAACTACACTCTGGAGATCGCTTGATAGTAGAAATTGCGGAAAAATCGAACTGAGCCTTCGAACTTCGCAGTAAAGACGTTAACAGATTGTGATATCTTTGAAGATCTTGGAGTGAAAGAAAATAGCAGGGAAACAAATCAAGAAGGATGATAGCAAACTTCTGAAACGTAATTTTTTCAGATGCAAAGAAAGATAAGAGCACACCAAAAGGTTCCGCGGATGCAAGCCGTTTGTATATTGCTTTATCGTCAGCTCCGAATTTGGCGGTCTGCGGCAGGCTCGGGACTCACAATCACAGGTCAAAACGCCGAACCTCTTCCGTTAATGTCCAAAGATAACGGAGAAACTCCCATCAATATCGCACTTGCCGCGATCGGAGGAATTAATGAATTGTGGACCAGCATCTATTCGGTGCTCAACTTCAACGACCTGTAAGCACTTATCGAGTCCTTGATATTGATATGCCCTGTTGGGGGTGTTTTCCGACTTTTGATGTAAGTATGTTAGGTCGTCTGACGTTGTCTGCCACACTGATTGTGAAGTGTACAGAGGATAAGGGACGGAGTCAATTCCTAATCAATCCATGAGCGAAGCCACGGACTTGATATCATGCATCTCGGCGAAAGGGACGATTTGCTTCTGAAAATGCCAGCACCATCTTCCGTTGTTAGCTGGTGGCCACACAGCTGTCTGTACACTCGATTTCTAAGCGATATTGATTTGAGGTGTGTCGGTCGTTCCTCACCAGACATCTAAAGACATCTGACGAGAGGACAGAGTGATTTAAGGACAAAATGAAGCTGCGATTCGTAAAAAGAATAGCCTTGGAATATCTTCAGAGTTTTCCCTCCAATTCCCAGATGGACACTTGATTGGCCCTTGCTAAATTTCAGGGGGCTCGGTACTCCTCAACTACCGAAAACAGGAGGGTTCACCCCATCATGGGCTAATCGCATGTGGGCAATCAATTGGGCGAAATACCATCGCCCAGCTTCCAACCATCTCTCTGAAAGCGTTCCCATGTCGTGCATCTTTTCGGGCCCCGCCGTCGTCCTCGCCTCCACACTTTGACGTCTACCCAAAAGGAGAAGGTAAGTAGACAGCCAAGGCTGCGTGGGCGAGCCTGTGGCTTTCCATGTGCCGATGTGATTCGACAAGGCTGGAGTCTGCCCTGAGAGACCCCGGTTTCACTTACAGGTACAGGTGTAAGCTTAAATTCCCATGAAGAGCCGGAGTAAGCCAGCGGGAAAGTCTATTCGTCGGAGAGCCGCTGGATTTGGAAGGTTGAAATTGGGCGCCAAGGGTGTCGGAGGATAGGCGTGCAGAAGGGAGGATCGATTGTTGGCCATCAGATGCTGAGGAGATGCACAGAGGCAGATCTTCCCTTATCGAAAGATATGGGAGATATGGGAGATAGTGAGAGGTGGAGGGGTAACTTAAGGTGTGGTAACTCAAGTTGAAGATAGATTGGTTTGTGGAACGGGATATAAGATGGGTGCTTCCTTCCTCAACTTTTATATCTTCATCCCTCAGTAGCATCTCAAGCCAGTCCCAATTGGACCCCAAAACTCATCATGCTTTCGCTCCCTCTTCTTAGCACTCTGCTTCTTTCCAGCTGCATCCTTGCGGCGCCCATTGAGAAGCGTACCCCGCCTGGTATCCCTACCACAGCTGCCGCGAAGACTGCCCTCGCTGGACTCACCGTTGCTGCTCAAGGTCCACAGGTAAGCTTTTTCTCCTCCGAACGATGTTACATCACTCTCCGGCTCTTGCAAAATTGCCGTGTTGTCGTTTTCATTGGGCATGCACTAATTTGTTTACGTACAGACTGGGTACTCACGCGACCTCTTTCCTACTTGGATCACCATCTCAGGAACCTGCAACACTCGGGAGACTGTCCTGAAACGTGACGGTACAAACGTCGTTACCAGCACTGCATGCGCTGCTACCAGTGGATCTTGGTACTCGCCTTATGATGGAGCGACTGTAAGATTGAACTTCCGTCTGAATGAGGTCCATTACTAACAGGCTCTTCTCTTAGTGGACCGCCGCCTCCGATGTTGACATCGACCACATGGTACCCTTGAGCAACGCATGGAAGTCTGGAGCAGCAGCATGGACAACCGCTCAAAGACAAGCATTCGCCAACGATCTTACAAATCCGCAATTGTGGGCCGTAACTGACAATGTCAACCAATCCAAGAGCGACTCTGGGCCAGAAGACTGGAAGCCCCCGTTGAGTAAGTTCTTGATACCATTTTCTCGCCCCAGCGAAATGTCATAACAGAACTGACAATGCCTTAGCTTCTTTCTACTGCACATATGCAAAAGCTTACACAAAAGTCAAGTCTGTCTATGGCCTGACTGTTACGACTGCTGAGAAGGCTGCGTTGACTACCATGTTGAACACATGTTAAACGACAGGAAAGACAAGGAGAAGAATGGGAGGAGATTGGGAGAAGATTGGGAGAGATTGATGAAGATAACGACGGAATGAGAGTTACGAGAGAATGACTTTGTTTCAGACGGGTGCGCAGTTTGAAGGCCATTTGATGGGGGATGCAAAACAAATCCGGAAGTTCGCTTGTTTAGGGGCAATGTCTCGAGTCTTCGTTAGCACTTTAAAAGGGCAGTCTGCAATTTGACAAAGGATCGATGGGTTCGTAATAACAACTTACTTGCATATGAATTGAACTATACCTAGGTACTCAACGCTCCTTGCCGTGTTCTCACGCCAGCACGAATGGATTCTATGAGATGCTTGGCTCGACGCCAAGCTGAGCATCGCAAGATAGATACCTTTACCAGTGGCGTGCGAATGGACAGTCACGATGCATTCACCCCAAAGGGGTTCATAGAATTCATTTCATTTTTTCGTATTTTATTTTGGGACATCCCCCATTCACATCCATCTTGTCAAATATCAAGATGGGTGCCATCCAACTGGAAGACAGCAAGTGCGGCTCGGCCCTTCGACCCCCAGGACGAACCAGACCATAAAATATACTGTTCCCAATTCTCAAACCATAAGATCGCTTGAATTCGCTCCATTCCAGTCCAGTCCAGTCCATTCCATTCATAAGCTTCAGCCTCATCAAGACCATATGCAGTAATCGCTACGCAGAAACAAGGCAACGCTGATGCAGAAAGCAAAATGGCATCTTAATCAAGTACCACAGGGCTGCGCTCTCTCCTCCATCTTTCAGATATCGTCTAGAAAAAGAAGATGTAATGTTGATAAATGTAAATAAACACGTCGTATCGTTCCAATTAGGCCAGTAACTCAACATCCAATCCAATTGAACGCATGAAGAGATTGACGTTCGCCAATCGCTGGCTCGACATTGCTGGCGGAAGTGTCTTTGCGAGGCTGACAGTCTCCATGACGCGGTCCTTAACAGCCATGACAAGACGTTGTTGCTGCTCAGGGCTCGCACCAATTCCAATAGCCGCAAGGAATTGCCAGACGTAGACGTCTTCTCCAGTGTTGACAGTTCCGGGGAAGATGCTGGGCAGGGTCGGCTCGAGCGTGTCAAAGAACCCATTGTACTTGTTCACCCTGAAAGATGTTAGTATAAATTCACACAATATTCCCAATGCTACTTACCACTCCTGCCACTCCTGCTCATCAACACTTCCACCTTGCTTGATAAGCTCAGCTCGACTCAAAATCATGGTCAGCATGCTGACTCCAATCCGTGTTCGAGCAACCATATCGATATTGATGTTGAGGATGAGACCCAAAACACCAGTAACAATATCCAATCCCGCCTCGTTGAGATATCCGAAAAGAGATGGCATGACCGCCAGCGAAAACACTTCGATGCTCTCCCGAACCGTAGCACTCAGTTGGGTCTCACCAGGGAGAAGCAGTGCACTCCGAACAACATCGAGCTGGTCCAGGTGAATCACAATCATGGTGAGAATGGTCGTACGTTGCTCTTGAGAGATGTGGCGGAAGACTCGAGGAATAGCCTTCTGGCCCTTGGCGAATGACAAGAAAGCGATGAAGGGATGGGTCGTGGTCGCACCGATAGGCTCGTGGACTTTCAGTTGAAACCAGAGCTGCTGGTTGAGCTTTTGAGCCTTCTCACGCCAGTCCATGTGAAGTCCGACTAGTTCTGGGTTGATGTCCTCATTGAGTGCGGGAGGCATGTGGCGATCATGGTCCTCCATCTTCATCAGAGTATTGTAAACGCTCTCGATATCAGCTAGAACAGTCTTTCTGTCACTCCCACTAACTCCTGCAAGATGAGCCCTACGATCCCGAGCGGCACTACCAGGTCTGTTGACATCAGCTCCACTGTCATTGCGCTTGATGTTGAGCAATGGCTTTGGCGTCTTCGCATTGCTGAAAGAAATCTTGCCCAAACTGCCCTCGATAACCAGCTGCTTGTTCTTTGGCTTATTCTTCGCGGCCTCAACAGCTCGTTGCACCTGTTGCTCCATACGCTGCATGTGATTGTCACCACCTCGAGCCTGTCGTCGCATGCCACCATGGCGACCGCCTGTCTGAAACAAGTAGGTCTGTGCAAAGTTGTTAAGCGGCTGACCTGGGTGTTGGCGTGGTCCTCCTCGGATTTGGTTGTGAACTTGGTAGTAGAAGTCTTCTGACAAACCTGTATCGGTTCCATGCTCATTTGGATTACCGGTGGCAGTCACAAGCTGTTGCAATTGAATGCGGGTAATGAAGTTCTTGTCCTGAGGTGTCATCAAGCCATTATCCTTGGAGAGCATGAAGATCTTGTGGTTCCGCTTTGCTCGCTTGGCCTCTTCCATAAGAAAGGTGGATTTTTCTTCTTCTGAAAGATGGGCAATCTGTTGAGGATGGGTTATGATGTGACGAGAACCCGAGGGGCGTGACTGGTGGCCAGGATGTTGTACAGCAGGGGGAGGTCTTTGTTGCTCAGCCGAATATCGATTAGGGTTCTGCAAGATTTGTGTAGGCTTTTGTGGTGGTCCTTGCTGGGGCGATGGCTGGCCAGGTTGTTGTGATCTCTGCAAAATGTGAACTGGTTGACCTGAGGGTACTTGAGCATTTTCACCCTTTGGTGGTGGTCCAGCAGCTTGGACAGGGAACTGAGGGTGCTGGTGAGGAGGATATTGCTGGTATTGCTGGGGAGGCTGGGTATAGTGCTGCTGTTGCTGTTGCTGCTGGTGGGGTGGAGGAGTTGGCTGGTATTGGTGAGGTTGTTGCTGTACAGGAGCTTGTGCTTGCACTGGCTTCTTGGCCTGAGCTCGCATAGCAGCCTCAACTTCCTCCAAACTCATCATAGTTCGCCCTCCGGTAGGAAAACCAGGGGTTGCAGGCAATTCTTGTGCTGGAGCAGGAGCTGAACGCTTAGGTGCAACTCCCCACAAGTTCGCATCAACCTGCATATCTGGGATATACTCAGGCTCATTGTAACGCTCGTACCCGGTTCTGGCAGGTCTTGATTGAGGTTGAACAAAGGTCGAGGCGCTTGGAGCCACCTTCAAAATTGGTTGCTGTCTGCTGAAGCGGGCTTGCTCTTCGCTCATGGCATCTGAGACTTTCGCAGTTTGGCCGAAGAAATCAAAGTCCTTGCCCACAGGTTTCTTAGCAGCTGCAGTCGAACCGCCGCCGAAGGTATCATCATTGAAGGCATCATCCGTCTCGTCCAATTGATCACCTAGACCATCGTATGTGTCCTCGAAATCAAGTCTGCAGATTTGTGTTGTTAGCACGCAAAATTGGCAGGTCCCAGATTGTATTTGGACTCACGCGTCATCATCATCTTCTTGTCGCGACAAGCCTGCAAAAGGATCTGCAGCTTGAGAGAAACCAGGCGCAGCAGTGTTGTGACCGCGGTCGCGGGGGAGAGCAGTGTCAAAGCCGAAGAATGACATGACTGCTGTTATTTTTATGAAGGTTTGGTTTAGTCTAGATCTGGAGGGCGCCCATCAAGGAAGCAAGATCAGCACATAAAGTGGAAGAACTGGAGTTCACATTGTAGTCAGCTTTAAGTTGGTCAGTGTTGAAGTGTTTGGTGAAACAAACGTGAATGTTTGGAGTTTGAGAGGATTGATAGATGCGAGGAGTTGGGATGGTTGGTTTCTGATGTTTGGAGGTGAGCCGCTGTTGAACTGAAAATATAGCTTAGTCCGGGTCGAGACTTGTGGGGCAGAGCGTGCAGAATGTGCAGAAAGGTTAGCTCGAGGGGAGCTGTCCCAGGGTGGGAAAGATGTTCGAGGTATCAGTACCAAAAGACTGTTCGAGGTGGTGTTGTGGAGGTTCAGGTGGTGATGCGGTTCTTGGTGGGGAAGCAGAAGAGTTGTCGACGAGGGTCAAGCGCAAAAGTTGAGGCTCTACTCGATTGGGCTTAGTCGGTTAGTCTCACCCCTGCAGCTACTTCTCCAGTACGAAGCTGGATACGAGAGTCCCTGCCCTGCCCTGTCCTGTGCTGCCCGCTGGCCTCTCCACGAATTTCCATCAAGGGTGACTTTCAACCTCCTTTTTTGCTTGCGCGTCCTCGAACCCTTTCCGCGCATCTGCCCTGCCCTCTTCTTCTCTTCTTCACACTCGGCGGCAATTGTTATTCCTTCTTTAATCCATCTTTGGGAGAGTGAACTGTCTACAGCCAGATTTGGAGTCGAATTCTGGCTCTTTCTTGGTTACGAAACGGGGGTTACGGTTTCCTCTTCATCCGGACTTTAATCTACTTCCACAATGGCAACAGGAACCGCTAGATACCTGAGATATATTCTCTTCGCCTTCTTTGTATGTTGCTACCACTTTTGCCGAATCCCCAATGCCTGAAACAGAAATACTGATCAAGGTCTAGGGGCTTGCTGTCATCTACTTCATATCTTCTTCTTCAACCCAACGATTACCGTCTACGAACGAGATCCTTAACGGTGCTGGAAAAGGATGGAATAATGTCCCAACAAAGGCTGGGGTTTCAGGAAGTGCTGCTGCTGCCCCCGCCGCAACTGGAGTAACGCCCAATATCCCTGGTGGTCTTCCGGAAGCTGCTGCAGATGGACCAAGAGCGAATGCGACTTTTGTCACTCTGGCACGAAACTCCGATCTATGGGAAATTGCACGATCGATCCGTCAAGTTGAAGATAGATTCAATCGCAAATTCCACTACGACTGGGTCTTCCTCAACGACAAACCTTTCGATGCTACTTTCAAGAAAGTTACCACATCCCTTGTCTCAGGCACAACCCATTATGGAGAGATCCCAAAGGAGCACTGGTCATTCCCAGAGCATATTGACCAGGATAAGGCTCGAAAGGTTCGGGAGGATATGGCTGCGAAGAAGATCATCTACGGAGACTCCATCAGTTACCGCCACATGTGCAGATTTGAGTCTGGTTTCTTCTTTCGCCAACCCTTGATGCTCAACTACGAGTACTACTGGAGAGTTGAGCCAAGCATTGAGCTCTACTGCGACATCAACTATGATGTTTTCAAATACATGGCGGAAAACAAGAAGAAATACAGTTTTGTGCTTAGTCTTTACGAATATGTCGAGACCATTCCTACCCTGTGGGACAGCACCAAGAAGTTCATGAAGGCGCACCCTGAACATATCTCCCCGGATAACTCCATGGGTTTCTTGAGTGACGATGGTGGAGACTCTTACAACCACTGTCACATGGTATGTATATCTTTTTCACATCATTCAATTTATACTAACTCGAGAACAGTGGTCTAACTTCGAAGTCGGCAACCTCAACTGGCTCCGCTCCAAGGCTTACATAGATTATTTCGAGTCTCTTGATCAGGACGGTGGATTCTTTTACGAGAGATGGGGTGATGCTCCAGTTCATTCGATTGCTGCCGGTCTTCTGTTGAATAAGGATGAGATCCATTTCTTCAACGATATTGCCTATTACCACGTTCCCTTCACCCATTGCCCTACTGGAGAGAAGACGAGATTAGACCTGAAGTGTCACTGTAATCCAAAGGACAACTTTGACTGGAAAGGATATTCATGTGAGTGTTGAAGCCCCGCTTAAAATACGTCAACTAACATCTGCAGGCACATCCCGATTCTTCGAGATTAATGGCATGGAGAAGCCAGAGGGGTATGAAAATCAACAAGACTAGGTGGCATCAGTGTATGATTTTCCCAGTGACGAAAGCATTATTTTCAAGAGGCGTGATTTGATCTACCTGGCATGGAAAGGATAGGCGGCGTTGGTGTGTACTGTGTACGAAATAAGTCCCTAAGAATGTGTGTAGATAGTTCTCGGTTTGGACAACTTAGGGACTAGGAAAACGTTGAATTGGGGACGTGCACGAATAGACTACTTGATCAATCTGTAGTCTCAGTTGCTTGCTTTATGTTGTGTGAGCATCATCCAAGCTTCGTTTCCGCCATCGTTCCTCGTTGAAATTCGATCTTTCGTCTAAATGGAGTTCAAGAAGCCTCCACACGATTTGGCTGCTGCCCAGCGGCCTTAAAACTACGTATCCTGTCTCGTCAACTTGGCAAGGGTTGGTTACATTTCCATTCCAAGAGGCTTTACCCACGACGAAGAAATGAACAAAACAAGTTTTGTTACGGAGGGAAGAAAAACGTGTTAATGTCATCGTTGAACATCTAATGATCAGTTCGGCTCTAATTCTAGCCTTTCCCTTCGTTTTGTACAGTGTAACAATATACAGAGATAGTCGAACAATCCCTAACGCCATCAATGCCCCTCAATTGCCATACATCTATGCCCTATCACCAGCATCTCTCACTGTAGATTCTCTACGTGGTGGCTGCCTTTGGCTTCTTTGTCCCATATTTCGATCGACTCGTCGCCCTGTTACCCACACCTCCCTAAACACGCATATCATTAGCCATCATCCAAATCCAAATCCAAACCCCCAAAAACCCCTTCACTGCAAGAAAGACCTACCAAATCCATAGCCCCTCTAACCAAATGATACCTCACACCAGGACAATCCTGACTCCTCCCCCCTCTAACCAACACCACCGAATGCTGCTGCACATTATGTCCCTCGCCGGGAATGTAGCACGTCACGACCCTGCCCGTACTGAGCCTCACCCTGGCCGTCTTCCGCTCTGCCGAATTGGGTTTCTTGGGCTTGGTGATCCCGACTTTGAGGCAGACGCCCTTGAGCTCTGGGGCCTTGACGTCGTGGAGCGCGGGGGAGACGGCTTTGCGTGCTCGTTGGGCAACGCGGCAGCCCTGTTTTCTTCATTAGCTATCCGCGGTATAAACGGGTGTCGAGGTTCAGTAGACGGGGGAGGGGTGTAGGCAGGTAGGTACCTTTATGACTTGGTTGTAGGTCGCGAATGGAGTCGGCGTTGAGGAGAATTGGCGGACGAGTGAGGGAGATGACTTTGCTTTGGGAGCGGCGATGGATATTGGCATCCGTACCGAGGGTGTGAGGAATCTGCGGAGCATTGTGACGGCCATTGTGGTGTTGGGTCTTTGTCGTCGCTGTTCTGGGAGCGTGAAGCTTGCTCGAGAATTTGGAGATGCTTTGATGGTCATGTGACCGTTGCCTGCAACTGAATGGGTGGGTTTGTCCAGTGCCAACTCTTGTCCAGCAGAATTCTTTTTTCAGAAGTGAAAGTCTTAAGTCAAGCGGATGTTTAACTTTATCTGATTTTTCAGGTTGGGGAAATATCCCGGGATGGCTGCCTTCATTTGGTAAGTTCATGGTCAACTCCAACACATCACTGGCGGGCTTTGCAACCCTCATGATCTACTTCCTATAACTTTCGCTTTACCCCTAACAACTTCACATGTGGGTGATTCTTACATGCTCGCATTGGGTTGAGCATATCTCCAAATTCGAGCGCTACTCATCCCAAAGCTTTTCTCCGAATCTCCCACCATTTCACAAGTTCATCCGCATCCCAGAGCCCACATACACTAACGAAGATACAGAGAGGAATAGGAGAACAAGGAGCAGAAGTGCAAACGAAACTTTGAAGCACATCTCACTCTCGGAGCTTTCTTGATCAAATTCATCCCTCGCCACAGCTTCGTCGGGATGCCTGCCCGCAATCGAGACCGTCGTGTTCGTTTCGATGTTTTGGTCACTGCTACCAAGATGCCTTGCATCCATGAGACTCGCTCTGTTTCTATCCCCTGCGTTTTTATTTTCTTATGCTAGTATATTAGCCAAAGTTACTAGCAGACCCCTCCCACGAATTCAACATACCGGGATACATATACTCGACAACAGTCAACAACGGAGAAGCCAACATCACGACTGTCAAAATCTGCCCAAATTTCCAATCATCGCTTTCTTGGGTGTGGAAAAGTCTTCTTGCTTTGACTAGGTTCATTGTTGCCCAAATATTTGACAACATGAGGTTGAAGACCTATCTCGATGTCATAAATCAGCCATCGATCCATCGCAACACTGCTTTTGCTACAATTCTTGTCACGTACCTCCATGAACATTGATGAATACGTGTCTATGAGGAGACGCGAGAAGAACAGTGCTACATGGCACGGTGTATATACTACAGTGCGTTTCCAGCGGCTGGAATCACCAGTCTCCGACCACATATAAAGGCGTCGAAGTCGGTTCCGATACGCAGAACTCAGCCGTCTTCTTGTGCCCCTCACCATCTCAGACAATGGTCGGTGCAGTTTGATGACGCAAGTGCCGAAACTGAATACAAGTAGTGACGTGGAGATTGCCATGGACTTGAAAGCCAGTCTATCAATATTTGGAGTTCGGGCAAAATAACACACAGCATATTCACTTGGTGAAGTGTCGCCTGCGAGCCCGTCATCATAGAGCCAGGTGAAGTTTGCTGTCGGAATCGTTGCGATTGTGAGCATACACAGGAATATGAACATGGCTAGTATCCTTAAGAACCGCTCTCGTGGGTGATTATACAAGTAATTCCTCAGAAACGTCAAGGCTGATAACTGAGTTATGCTGGAGAAGCGAGCCAGGTACACCAGAATTTGCCAATGGTAGGCGGAAAGACCGCAATGGAGCGATGCAAATCCACAAATGAGTATGGGGATACCGGTCATGATCTGCATGTTGCTCATGCTAAGAACACACTGAGGTCCCCTCGAGTCAGCCCGATTCAATTTCTGGTACGATTTTAGGTACTTTTATGCAAGTTTCTTCCAGGTGCGACTGGTTCGTATTCTCCTCGGTTGTTTCTTGTGAATTCTCGAAAGAAGATGCCGCCAGGTGAGGAGATATCAAGATATCGACTGGATTTGGGTTCATATTCTGACTTGCTGGAGTACCAGTCTCTCGGAAACGATCATGCGTCGGGCGAAATGCAAATACATAGTACCCCAAAAGGATAGCGACCGCGATGTACGCTGTAGCGACGAAACTTATGAATACCTGCAACAACCCATTAGTTTGTCCTAGGGCTTTAGAGCTATAACTTACTCCAATTCCGGATATGTCGCCGTACGGCAGAATTTTGCCGGGATCCGCCGAACAATTGTAGAAACAAGCCATGTTAGAATTGAGATCGCTTTGTTTATATTCTTGGGGGGAAAGAATTGATAATCAAGTAATAGTGTGCTTCCTTCCTTCTCCAGGATCAGTGATACAATAGTGGTCACCTCAGCTCGAAATAGCTCACACAATGTAACAACATCCTCGTTGTCAAACATGAACCTACAGAGAGTTGAACAGGACATGAGTTATCAACGAACACAGCCTCAACTCCGCCAATGGCAGTCAAAACAGCGATAGTACACTTAACGTTACCTCATCCTATTCTCAACGAAGCCCAAGTGTCTCCTCTGCGACTCTTCGTGTTTGTCGCTTGACAATTAAGCGAGAAAGAAACTCCTTCTGGGATTATATCTCCATTTCTCTAAAATACCGTACTCAAGATCTTTGATCGTTCTCAAAGCTTAACTAGAGCAGGTCGGCTGGTCTGCCTCGAGTGTACATAACTAATTCTCTGAAATTCCTTCCCAGCATCACCCCAAAGCTCCCCTCTCAAAACGCCATAGACTCCCATCCTTGCCTTCGGCGCCCACTTCTTTGCCAAATCAAGAGCTACTTGAAGCATATTATCGGGACTGGCAATAGCATCGACGATGCCATCTTCAAGAGCTTCTTTTCCCGTCCACCTGTGCGCTTCAAGTAGCATTTTGCGAGCGATTTGAGGTTGGAGCTTCAGGCGTTGAAGTGATCCTATTCCATCGAAATGAAGACCAAGGTCAACTGGGGGCTAGTTCCTAATTAGTAGCGAAGCTCGTTGGGTGTGATTCTTTTCTAGAAGCTCAAACCATCGAAAGATAGCCCCTCTCGCCATTCATAACCCTGTAGTCGTGACTCAAACAAAAAGGGACGCCGCCACCAAAAACATGACCATTGATCAATGCGATCGTAGGGAATGGGAAATCCATGATCGTATGCAACATCGGATAGAAGCCATCGGTATTCGCAAACGGGTTGCGATCCGTTTCGTCAAGCTCAAGGCCTGTACAGAAGAACTTCTCCCCTTGGCCTCGGGTGATCACAGCTCCTTCACTACCAGCACCGAGTTCTTTCTGTATAAAGTGGAAAGCACGTATGATTTCTTGACAGATTGAGCTGTTGAGACGATTTTCGGGAGGCTTCTGGAGGGTTATGACGAAGATGTTCCCGTGCCGCTCCAGGGAAAGGTACTGGAAAGCGGGTTGACACATGATGTTTGTGAGATTAGAAGTTTGTAACTCTGAAGAATACAACAACTTGAGCCGATAATAAAAGCCATTGAGATGATCTTGGCCTGAAGTTGAATATGTTTCGACCGCTAGCCCTCCCCAACGTGGGTTGAACCCGTTCGTCAAGTGCGGGGAAGCAAATACAAGTACCGAAGTGCCAGACGAAACGCCGAATAACCAATTCGATAGGACCCATCACCACGTAAATTATCTACCAGGTAGCATTGCTAGCCCAATCGCCGAAGAGCCTTTTTTGTCAGTAAAACGAGTTTCAGTTCTATGCAGAAGACTCACCAATTTCCAATCCCATCGTATTGGAGACTTTCCAGGCCCTCGGCAATTGGGTCATATATAGTAGATTGTAAGCGGGATAATGTTTAGGTTGGATTGGGAACATACGAAGTCATTGCCTCCAGAAGTTAACCAAATATTAATATCCCCAAAGCATTAAAGGAATAATAAATCTGAACTGTTAGAAGGTTTCGATGTTCACTAAATCAAAGAGCTCGCCAAATTACAACGCCCCAGTTTTCACCCCCTTCCTGCGTCAAGTCTCGCAAACAATAGCTAGAGAATAATGCCGAAGCTACCCAGCCCACACTCAGCCATAATACTTCGAAGATGACTATTACGAAGCAGCAAGAAGTAAATAGAAAAGACTCGTAGATTCAACAAAATTTCCAGATTTTCATATATATTTCTTTGCTCTGTCTCTTGTTCGCTTGTTGTCATCTAGTTTGCCATCCATCTTGCTATCTGTTTCATGGGGAAATTGTGGAGATCTACCGCGCCAACCAGCTTGGTTTTTCGATTTTTCGGAACTTCCAACAAACACACCCTACCACTTTGGTATGAGACTCTTATTTGACAGTAGGAAACTTGGCTGAATTGTATCTCTTGCTGGTATTCGCCTTCATCAAACCTTCTGTAAGGCTACTATGGCCACTCCAGCGGTGAACGGAAGTGGGGACAAGAAGCTTCAGTTTGCAGATGTGAGGTTTCTTATCAATACCAGGCAGGCAGTTGCCTCCTAAAAAATAGTGCAGACTCTGACCTAATCCCAGGTTGCCGTTACTTACACAGCCGATGAGTTCCAAGGAATCTACCGAGGAAAGAAATATCACGCGTCCGATTTCAGCGCAGTCCTCGACAGAGCTCAGGATATCGGATGCTCGAAGATCATGTTGACGACCATGACGCTAAAAGGTGCCCACGAGAACCTTCAAATCTGTGGGAAATTCCCCAATACATGTTACATGACCTTGGGCGTACATCCATACCACGCTTCGGAGTTTTATCAAGAAGGCGATCAGGTGGCCAAACTGAGAAACTTAGGACGGGAATTGATCGCTGCAAATGAGAAGTGTTTGGTAGCTTTCGGGGAGATCGGACTGGATTACGATAACCTGAAAAGAGCCGACAAGGAATCCCAACAGCGTGCGTTTCGAGACCAGCTCGAGATAGCAATTGAGCTTCAATTACCGTTGTTTCTACACGTGCGTGCTGCATGCGACGATTTCATATCCATTATCTCGCCATACTTGCATAAGCTGAAAACACAAGGCCTTGTCCACTCTTTCGCGGGGACGAAGGAGGAGATGCTAAGGCTTGTGGATTTGGGATTTCATATCAGCGTCAACGGTGTCAGCTTTCAGACTGATGAATTACTCGATATGGTGAACCATATTCCGTTGACTCATCTGCAGTTGGAGACGGATGCACCGTGGTGCGAGATCAGTACGAAGAGTCCGGCTATGAAGTACCTAGAAGGTGCGAGCCCATTACTTCCATCTAAGAAGCATGGGAAATTTGTTGAAGGTCAGATGGTCAAGGGGAGAAATGAGCCTTGTACGATAGAGAGAGTAGCGCATGTCGTGGCAGGAGTGAAGGGTTTGTCGATAAAAGAGATCGCGGAAGTGGCATGGAAGAATAGCACGGATATGTTTAGATTAGATTCATGACTTAGATACCATGGTTCAATTGAGCTTAGATCCTTGATATCAGTGAGAAGCAAGCAAAATTCATTTGAAATTGAAACGAAGAAGGGTGTATCCTGATGCCAAAGATGGGTGTTGGACATCGTTCTGAAGGTACCAGAATGAGTTCTCCTTGTTGATGTGCTAAGCGAGACTTCTTTTGGTGGCCAATTTTTTTTTCTAGCTTTCACTCCGGCTTCGTGAAGCACAAAGAATTCACGATCGAATCGAGTCATTGTAAGTTTATATCTGGTTTGGGATGAACCAGATCTCTCGTATCTCGTAAAATCATACATGGAAACTCTACCCGCGCCAAAACGCCTTACATCCCTTGTCTTTTGCCTGAAACTTTGCAATCATGAGCCATCCATTCCCTTGAAATCCCAGTGTCATAGCCATCACATTAAAGGAAGTACTGGGCCACAGGCTTCTTGGCTGGCATTCCACGAGAGTCTTGCGGAGCTGCCTGGAACACCCGATACCTTCTCGCTGGCCCACTCAAGAGCACTCTCTCCTTCTCCTTCATAACGCCACCATCGCTCCTATTTACTTCTCCATTGCTTCGTGCAATCATGCCATCGCCACTTCCATCTTCGCCTAGCTCAAGGATAGCTGCCACATTACCGCATCTGTAACAGTAATTTGGCGCCGACCAGACCGTTACGATGCTATTATCGAACATCTCCTTGAATCCTTCCATAACAAGCTGGTGTGCTCGCGCGATCAGAGACAGGTCGTTATGGTGATTGAAGACTTTGACAATGTCAGCTCCAAACAGAAATCCTGCTCCTCGTGGCGACAATCCCCATCCATCTATCTCGTCTGGATCTGACCAAAGAAGGTCGCACATAGCTCCCTCGTGAGGTACTTCTTGCTTCCGGTCCAGTAAGCGGATCTTGTCAATCGAGTCGACTAGGGGTGACAACCCTCCGTGTACACACAGTACTGCTCCGCTTGGATTTCCTGGCGACCCTCTGCTGAATCCTGAAGCTCCTGATCCTGGTGGGCCCGTCTTTCCAGGTGATTTGCCCCCCTTCTGCCTTGGTATGCTGCTTATAATTCCTCCCTCTGAGTTCAAAACTTCGATTTCCGTATCTGGGTCGATGTACTCCTGGGTTGAAGTGAGACTGTTCGATTTAGGGCCAGAGACTTTGTGTTTAGAAGGCTCAAGGGTGCTGGAAGCTCCAAGCACGATAGCGCCGAGCGCAAGGTAGTCGAAGACTTCACAGCAATATCTCCAAACATTCGCACTTCCGTATTTTCGTAGACATTCGTCGTAGAATCCGTATACTGTTGTGATTTGTCTCGACTCGTGATTGCCTCGGATCAGGGTCATTCGGTCTGGGTATCGTACTTTGAGGCATAAGAGGAGGAGGAAGGATTCGAGAGAGTAGAAGCCTCGGTCGACGAAATCGCCTGGAGAAATCAGCAGGCGTACCCAGCTCTCGCTCCAAGATAAACATACCCATAAATAGGTAGTTTGTATCTGGCACATCACCACCAACTCGGAATAGCTCCATCAAGTCGTGAAACTGTCCATGAATGTCACCGCATATCTGTGATCCATCAGCACATTGTCCAGCCCTCCTTTCTCGAAGCGTATACCGTTACTGGCGCAGTGACCGTCACCACATTTCCCTCTTCAATCAACAGCTCCCTCGCTTTGTGGCATAGCTCTCTAACCTGCGCTTCGGGGATCGGTCGACAAGCTCGCAGTTGCGCAATTGCTCTATACGGTGTTAGACAATACCTTGTGACATGGGGTGTTGACGTACTTGTCAAGGTCGCTCATCTTGCTCTCCCTCTAGAACTGAACTCTACAAAATCGCAACTTCTTTGTGACTTGTTCAGTGGCTCCACGAAGGATTTCCAAGACCTCACGTCTTAAGATGGAGCTTGGAAAGCACCCGGCGCATGGAGGTGTGGCGTAAATCAAATGGTACGGTTGCGGTGGTGGTAGAATCTGGGTGATGTTGTAGGATGTTCCTTTATGTAACGATGCGCCGAAGGAATCTGGGTCTCGGATAGAACTCCAATGTACAGGTCGCAGGTGTGGAATGGTCGTGTGCTTGAGGATCTAGATTTCGTGGATCCCCAGCCTTGAACTTTTGACGAAGTCGGCAGCGGGATCGCGTCAAGCGGAGCTAAGCCCGATTAGAATTCAAGCTCCATCCAAAAATATCATGCCACTTCAAGCTCATCCCAAACTGCCGTCAACCCATGTTTCTCTACTCTGAACAAGTGCAGCAATAGGTATGTCACGATTTAATATAGCCAATTGATCTTTAAGCAGTATACTGATCGGTCTCCCAGCACCCATTCCCTCATTCAAGTGAGCCCGGAAGGCTCGCAGCAACTATGCCACCTCATATGCACCCTCGAAGCCGCCTCACCTCCTCCCTGTTCGCAACTACCCTCTTTGCGAGCTTCTTCGTCGTCGCTTTGCCGCATGCGCTGCCCTGCCCAGCCCCGAGAGTCGCGTATGCAGATGATGGGACACCACAGACTGGCAAGAAACGGAGGAGGCGGAAGTGCCCGGTGGATGAGAACGAGGGTTCTAATGTGGTGAAGGATGTCTCTACTGTGGAGGAGAGCAGTGAAGACGTTGAGGACGTGGGATTGAGAACGCAGAAGAGGGAATGCCCAGTGCCGAAACCTGGTGGACTGGTGGGGGAGATTCTAGGGTTCGGGGGGTCGAGTAGTGACGGGAAGGGCTCGAAACCGCCGTGATGAATGGATGGGCTGGGAAAGGGAGAATATGTATATGTATATTGTGTACTGTTTGCAACGTCGAATGGAAGCTTATAAAGATATTTCTGGGCTGGCGAGGCTGTTCCCTGGCATCCTTTTGGGGTATTTCTTGGCCACTCTTGCTTCTCGAGGAGCAGCCTTCTCGTGTTTCCAGTATTGTGGCTTACAGCTACCCATCTGTTGCAATCGGAGTCAGTCGAAATTCTATGGCATTAGCTAACCTGACCGCTATCGAGTCGGAGGTAAGATCCAATTTAGATTTGAAGCGGAGTAGATTCGCTGCTCTGGGAGCCGTCCAGCCCGTTTAACTTGACAAAATATGATTGTTAGTCCCGCTGAATAGCAGAAATGGCATATTTTAATAATCTATTCATCGACCTATCATGAGTCGCTCCTTGCTAGAAAGGTAGAGTTCTATAATGTTCAAAAGTTATCACTTCGACACCAATATATATACTCTCCAATGCAACGGCCTGATGTTTATGAGAGTGAGGCCCATAACGCTCTACCTACTTCAGATCCAAATAGGCTCTCTGAAGTAAGTCACCTTAGCTTTTTGCATGTTTGTCTCGACGAACGGCCAGAATAAGGCTTTCTATGCTCTCTTATACAATAACAGTACGTGGGTTCAACCAACAGATTTCTATTTCAAGCCATTCTGTCCCCCCGCATAGAACGACGGCAAAGCCATAGAAAGGGCAAATCTGCCGAGCGGTGAGGTACCTTGCAATATCTTTGGAAGTCTACTTCTGGATTGTCTAAAATAACATCGAGTGCGATGGTTTGACGGACAGAAACAGAATTCCACCAAAGTATAAATTTTGACAACTGAAGGTATTGTCGACAACCATAGACTGTTACAATTGCTCAAGATAAATGATTCATACTTCTCGTCATCCTATTATTGGAATCCAAGCGTGCGGCTGAAGCAACTAAGGATCTAGAACGGCACCTGCAATTCAGCCAAGACATAAGACAAGATTCGGACGAGAAGGGATCGTAACTGAATAGAATGTTGATAATAATAGTTTTCTTTTCCACCTTCGGAGAGAGTTTGACTGGCGCTCCCACCTTGAGGGTTCCGTTTTTGCTCAACCTCAGGTCGAACCCACAACATCTGCACCTGCACCTAACCATAGCAGAAACATCAAAACCACCACCACCATGGCAGCAAACTTGAGAAAACCCAATATCAGAGATATCGAACTCGACCGCTCCGATCATATCGCTCCTTTCCAAAATACTAAATAGCGAACCGGGTTGTGTTTGTTTACTCTCGCTTAAATTCACCCTTCGGTGAACTCCAAACCAGGAGTTTCCTCATCACCAACTCCACTTGAACGCATCCCATTGCCTCCTTAAATACTCACATAGCACGCAGTTTGTTCTTCTATACGTCTGAAACCTTGCCCATTCTATCCATCCAATGGCGGGCAGCTGTCCCGACGTTAAACGACCACACCTTTTTGGTTAAAACAGTGCATGCTAGAGGATATTCAGATTTACATCGCGCTAGAGACTTCCGGCAAGAATCTAGAACTATATTTGAGCAATAGATACTACAAAAAGCTGTAATTCCGTTGACAACGGTTGAATACTCGACAACCAACGAGTGACCATAGCTGTCAAAAACAGGACATTAAAAGTTCTCCACATCTCTGTATTAACAAGACGTCATCTACAGACCAGTAATACGGATTCAGATTTCTTTGTTCTTATTCGCTTTGATTATCATCTAGCTTGATAAAATCTTACCGCTTTCTCCCCTCGTTGTCTTTAAATTTATCGAACGTTTGGTCGCATACGTGTAACACCAGCAGATGTCTGTATACTTCAATATATACATATATATATATAAATTCAATTTCTCCATGGTTTGTTTCTCTGATCTTGGCAGCCTGCTCTGACTCTCTATTCTGTTTGATTGCAGGGCGAACAATTCACCGCTCAGTTGATGTCCCAGATTATATATTCATCACCTTTCCCCCTTTCTACCGTCCTAAGAAACTTCACCTGCATTCTTTATCCCATGATTGAATCAAGCCCCGTATACTTTATATGCATTTCTCTTTACACGCAAACTGTCAAAGTAAAGTGAGGAAGGATATTTAATATACTGTAGTAACGACGAGATTCCTTCCAACCTATGAGAACGATCTCTGATTTCTGGTCAACATAACAAGGCTTCTTCTCCTCCAATGTTTGTAATAACTGAAATTTGGAATTCGGGTCTGCAAGCTGTACAATCAAAAATATCACTGAAGTTCATGCAAGTGTTTCCTTGCAAACTGAAATAAACAAGCAATTTTCTCTCGAGGGAATGAATTTGAGATACAAATTGAAGTAATGATCTGGAATGACAAAAAATGAAGCAATGACAATATCTCATCCCTCCATAAAACATCAAGTCCATCTATCCAGTCTATAATTCCAATAACCATCATTCTCCGGCATAGAAAAGAGACGTGCACAGAATGCCAACTCACGCAAGTATTGCGACTACAGTGAATCCTTCCCTACAGTCCGGGGTTCTCTCGCCACTCGTAAGAGCGAGGTTGTGAGACTGGCAGATTTTTGGTTTATAAAGAACTTTGCTGTGAAAGGTCTGATTTTATAGACGTTATGTACTTCTGCCAGATGGAGTTCTAGTTGTTATTTTGAAGATTTTTAGTGCCTCATGCGAGTTTTCTGAATCGAACTCTGGTCATACTTTCTTCAGCATCTGTGATGGGAGTGTTTGTTCAGTTTAGAATTCAAGGGTACCAGAATCAGTTTTGCCTGTTCTAGTGCACTGTTGAATATATAAGAACGAGGATATGAAGAGGTTCGAGACAGAAAGTCAAAGGAGACTGATTATAAGGAACAGATTGCAGGAGGCAGATTATTGAAGGGACCTATTTAGAAAGGAGGGGTGGGTTGAAGAGGAAATTAACTCGCCTCTTACGTTTCGAGCATGTCCGAGAAAATAACGCAAAGCAGTTCTTGAGGTTTTGAGGGATAGGATCGGGGTCAATGTACCCACTCAATGGCAGAAGTGTCAAAGGAAGAGAGAATCACCCGTTGACAACAACGAGCAGAATGACAACAAGAAAATGCCACCATACACTCGGGATCAAGGAAGCCATAGTTGTAGCAGCGCAGTTCTCTCCGATTGATCCCGCTTTACAATACTGTACAGTGTTACGTGTATATCCTCACATCCCATCAACTGCACCACCAAGAATACTCATGCAACAAACTACGTCCTATCTCACAAGCCCATAATAGAGAAGCAAGAGTATTGGCAACTGGTACTGAACCCGGAACCCATTGGTAATTACTTGATTTCTTTTATAAAGGTCTCGACTTCACCTCCCCCACCCTTCTCACACGAGACTCGAAACAATAATTAAGTGAATAAACTTGTAGAATGAGCATTTCGCCGTCCTTGCCGACCAATCTTCTCATTTCTGGTTTGCGAATCCTACACCCCCGAGGCATATATATATCTCCATCACCGCAACTTTTGTATTCAGCAAGACGGCAAACACAATATTGGACAGACAATGCAAAAGTTCCTTTCCCAAAGACTTGTAGTTTCATCCGTGTGATTTCGCCGTACAAATTATTGCCTCTCACCACTGTATCCAATCAGATATGACATATCTTCGACAACGGTAAGAGGTACGATCTGTTCATCTTTCGATGTACGATACTTGACCGGCCTTTGTTGCAAAAATAGAGAATAAATGACAACAATGAAGAACATGGCAATAATAAACCTCCCATCTTCAAAACCTTCCTGTCCCAAATCAACACCCATCACCATCATATCATCCTTCCATTCCACACATATACTCCACGCATAATATATCCACATCAACAAACTCAACTCCTCAAACCCAAATTTAACACCAAACTCCCCGCCTACAATCCCTCCACATGGATTCGTCAGTGTAGTAGTTTTGCAGCTGCTCCAGCAGACTCTAACTGCAAGGGAATAGCTTCTTATATATTTGCACCACACAAAACCTCCAATTTCGTATAAATAATTCACTTCCCAAACCCACCCACACATTCTCCTTCTCTTCTCAAGCGAACTCGGTGTAGTTTCCAATCCCAATCCCAACTCCCCACCGAGTCTAAAGGGCGAAAGTGAATTTGTTCACAAGACTTAATAAACAAACCAATCCCCAAAACTACACCAGCCTCCAGATAACAAAGTCAAATAGCTATATAAACAAACTCCACCAACATCTCACTCCAACCCCATCCACGCACGCACCAACTCTCATCTCCCACCACCTCCCCGGCTCGACTTATATTCACCCCTTCCCATCCCATCCTAATAAACCACAATACAAAAAAATTACTCAAAAGACACGAAAACACACCACGTCACAACAATATCCTCACTCCCGCGAATCACAAATGATAAAAGACAAACAAACGAACGGAAACAGAAACAGACAAAATCCCAAGAACGACAGCATCCACACCAACCGACAACGCTCTTCAAGATAACAGCGACGAATCCAACCCAACCAATAATATCCTCACATCTCCCACCCAAGCTAACCCAAATCCCAATCCGATATCCAAATAAGAATCACCTTACAAGTAATAGCTAAAAACAAGCACTTCAAACCAACGACCACTTTTTTGTCTGCGTCGTTTGTAGTTCGTTTTTTAAGGGGGGTTCGCTCATGTAAGTGGTGGTGTTATATATTACATCTGAGGGAGGAGGGGAAGGGCGGTTGAGTTGAAGAAGACGTTGGAGTTTCGCTCTTTTTCATTTATTCCTTATATGATACTAGTGAATATATCAAGTAAGGAAGAAATCTGAGATATTTGTGGATGATTTTTCGTCCTTTAGGTTTCGTTACTATTGTGCAGTGCTCAAAAACTTGACTTGACTTGATACTGCGAGGAAATGCAAAGACGAGAGGAAGAAGTAACGAGTAGAGAGGGGAAAAGAGAGCATTTTTGAAGTTTTATTTTTTTTCATTTTGTCAAAGGGGCAGCTACACTAAACAATCCGGGTATCTATCTTCGCACGCGCGCGCAAGCAAGCAAAATCATGCCTTATTCCATTCATCCGTCCACGCTCTGCCACC
>JAFJYG010000254.1:0-60986 GCA_017366145.1 Cadophora sp. M221 | reverse complement strand
GCCCAGATGTAAGGTCAGGGTTGGAGAGTTGGGACGATTGATCTACATTGACATGGGACGAAAGCCTATCTGTTCGGATTGCAAGAAACGCAAAAGCTTGTGACGATTCAAGAAAGACCCTGTATCGGTAGTTTATTGAGGTGGGGAATAGAACGCTGACTACCTAACGTGACAAAAGGAGATATCTAAAAGAAACAAAGTGCAAGATCGCTGTATTTTAACCGGGGATATCGCAGACTGTAGCAAGCGCAGGAACAAATAAATCACTTTTACATGTAAACACAAGGATGCAACCAGATTCCCACGGCGCTCATCCCAGCTCCGCTATTAACAACGCCATCTCCACACCAGCTCAAGCAAGACTGTAAAACTCGCGAGCAATATATGATCCGTATCCAACCCAATTCAAATGTGCAAAACCCAAAATATGGCCAAAGGAACATGTCGTTACAATCATCATCGTGACGGTGGAGGCCCCCGACTCGCGCACCTATTGTTGTTCTTGTGGCGAGACTTGAAATTGGAGCTGTTCGTGGCGGAGGTAGGTGTTTACCCAGACTCGAAGTGGGTTTGCGTCACCGACAACCCCATCTCGGGGAGGTGGGTTGGGGGTATTCGAGAGTTGTGAGTGGATATCGTAATCTTTGAGAGCTTTGTAAACCTCGTCGCTGACCCCGTTGAAGGCCACTTCGTTGATTATTTCGAACAAGAGTGCGTCCTCCTCACAAGGGGAGATTTGGGAGCCAGGAGTGTCATCGCCGAGATCGACGCCGCTATCGTTGCTATCGCTGGAGAAGGACTTGGTGCGTGGTTGTATTAATGCGTCTGCATCTGCGAAGAATCTGTCTGTGTCGGGATCGATCTCAGGAAGGTCATCATCTTGGTAGAGTTGGAAGTCCTGGTAGTCGACCCGTGGAGTGTAAGAATCGACGTCCTCGAAGAATCCGCTGTCATTGGGCATCTCCCAACCAGCAGCGGCACCTTCGTTATTGCCCTGGTAGATGGCATCGTGAGAGTTGATACCGTCATTTTGGCCGTTCAGGGAGGATTCGGGAGCGGCGATGCCTTGTGAAGTTTGCCCAGTAAGTGAAGACATGGTGCAGTGGTAGCTAAGCATCGACGTCAATAAAGATCATCGAAGCTAAAGGAGTCTTGCTACTTACATTTTGGGTTTGAATGACGAATAATGTGTAGCGTAATGTCCCGGAGAGGTGCAGATGAATTTGAATCGATGCAGTCGAAGCCGAGGGGTTGTGGTAGCAGATTGTTGCGAAGAGGAAGCAATAAAATGAGATGTGCACGAGGGACGAGCTTGGTCTCGAGCGAGAAGTGGTGAGGAGCGAGGCGAGAGAGAAAGGCGGAGGGGAGGGAGAGGAAGGAGAGGGACTGCGGGACAGCAAAATTGACCTACCATTACCACCCACCTACCAAAGCACTTCGCTAGACGTCGGCGAAGGACTTACATTTGTCCATGGATTTGTCTAATAAATGACGGTACAGGACCACCGTCGGTCTGGCATTGACCGACAGTCCAATCCATAATTGCAACAATTCAGTGTGTTGAACTGGCAATGAAATGGAGGATATGAATGAACTGCCAGGCGAACTTCTCTATCCTGGAAGGGACCATGGGATGCTGTCCTGAAGCCGGTATGAGGAGACTCGATGCTGTACTGTGAGATGCTGTTCCGTAAAATGCTGCGCCATGCTGGGTACTTCTCAAGCAGACATACAGCATTTCCAGTCATGAAGCACCGTACAGTCCAGCACGAGGGGCCTCTCACCAGCACCAGCAGCAGCGTGCCAGTGTGCCAGCGGGCAACGACGAAGACCATTCAAGAGCCAGCCAGATCCAGTCTCGGATTGCCCAGTCAGGGTCCTCGGGAGAGCCAACCACAGTCCATGATTGACCAGTGGGAGTCGAGTGAGCCAACGAGAGAGACGAGGCAGTGTTCGATTATCCAGGCAGAAAGACCGAGTAGCTGCAGCCAATCAGGGGAGTGGAGGAGGGCTAGGCCGCGGGCAGACCAATCAGGATAGAGCAGCCTTCTCCTGTAGCGACTTCGTCCTCAGGTCCATTCGGGAAACTGGCCTTGGCGGGAGTGTTGAGTGCAGTGTCGAGTGATTGAAGTGCTCCTTATTGAGCATCTTCGGTGAAGGGAGATGGAAAAGCCAATGAGGGGTCGTGGATGGTATGTTTTGTGGGCCTCCGTCCTTTCTGGCTGTGATAGGCAATTGGCTGCCCGGATGTGCATGGACAGGACAAGCACAGGAAGCGCAGTCAGTCAGACACTGGCGAGGGCGTGGGAACGAGTTCAAAAGGGCGGCCTGGTCCAACTGAGATGGCAGCGATGGAGAGCGTCTGCCATCATGACTTCTGGACGGCCTTCGACTTATATGATGTCCCATCTTCTTGCCCCCCAAACAGTGGAGATTATGCAAGCCAGAGGGTAACAGGGGTACAAAAGTAACCGGACCAGGATCAGAGCGACTCGGACACGGGCGAGTTCTGCGACTTGCAGCCACCGCGGGTATTGATTCGTCTTCTGCGAATAGCTGTGTCTTGACCGCAGATCGCCTGATAGCGGTGGGAAATGGCGCAGCATGGCGTGAGTGAGACTGAGAGCAGACTGCCAAGTGGTCTTCACTCTTCAGGCAGAAGTAAAAGCCAAAGGATCAGATCGCGAGATCGGAACCGAGAGCCAACTCCCGTCTCTGCCAACAAGTCTGTGCAACGCTGTGAGAGGGCATCATCCTGTCGTGAAAAGGCGACCTGAAACTTTATGTGGCTAGCAGCTCTGATCCTATTCGCAGGCTCCTGCTGGACTCCTGCACGCTTCCTATCTCGCTGATGTGGCCGAAAGTCCGTCAAATGCTCACGCCCCACGATGTTCGACGCGCAAAGACCGTCCAATGGAGTTGCAGGCCCCGGCAAGGAGTTGAACGGGGAAGAGCTGCAAAAGGAAGAGGGAGGATTCGAGGTCCGGACTGACTGGGCGAACTGCATACAACTGGCCGAGTTGATATATCATTATACTATTCGATTAGAAGGTGGTACGGCGAGGATTCCTAGACAGGTTGATGTAACAGGGAATTCCACGAATGATACGTCGAACGCGTCTCGAAAGGCTGTGATTGTCCCAGTTCCAGTTCCAGTTCCAAGCTTGGCTGGTCAGCCATTCGCATCGTCCTGCAATCATCCTGCCTGCTCGTTCCGGGATTGCAGCATGCCAACATCCTGAGCCGCTTGAAGCCATTTGATCAGATTCGGAGTATTCATGTCATCGTTCAAACATCGTGAGATCGTTCGTTGTTGTGGGAGTCTGGACTTTGAGAGAGAGGAATGGAACCTGCAATGGACCGACCGACCTGAGAAATAAGGTTGGGGAGCCAAAGCCAAATATATAATATCTTGGCTATTATCACGTGATTGCGTAGCTGAAACGTCGTTTCCACTCGAGATCTTCCGTCCCTTCCCATCATCTGCCCTGCCCTGCTCTCACCTGGGAACGGCACGAAGTAATTTACTCGCCGCATGGACATCGTCTGGTCTCCTCCATCTTATGCCATGATCCCATCTCTCATCGCAAGACGTTTTGTAATCCGAATTATCCGAAAACAAATACCGGAGTTTTTACCTTCTCCTTGTCTTTCTATGAGCATGAATCTTGAAAGCGTTTGCCTTTTCAGTCCACACTCATGTACAGGAGTGCACTGCGAATTAGTTTTTCCTTCTCGTCACCTCCAATCAAACTATGGTGTCCACCTTCCCCTTCATTCTGGAAATTCTCGTCGGTTATGCGTCCGACTCGTGGATAAAACCTACTGGAAATTCTGCTGGTAATTGTCGGGCCCCATCCAACGCATGTCAATCTCATGTTTCCTGTTTCAACTCTGCTCTTCCCTGCCCGCATGAGATCGGAACATCTCTAGGAAGAGGCGACGGCTGTTTCGGAGGCTAAATAGTCGAGAAACACGGCGTTGCGAGTGGCTCCAGCAACTCCAAAACCCCACAATCCCATCATCTGCATTTCGGTCGGTGCTCATCAATTAGATTTCCCGAAACGAAATGCAGACCTCTCGGAAACATGAGACGAATGGGATGAGAACTCTGTCTGACTTTGTCCTTTGAAATTGGCATATGCTTGGTCCTATATAAGTGTTTGTATACCCCTCTCTCTGTTTCTTGGACTTAATCAGTTTCTCCGTTTGATCTTCAGTCTTCTTTCTGTTAAGCATCGCTCGTCGTCTTGTCGCCAAGATGCATTCCACTCTTTTGTTTGTTGTGCTCTCCTCCCTCTCATCGGCTGTCTTTGCCGCAGATTCTTGCATCTGCACACAATTCAACCAGATTGCTTCAGCAGTTGCCAACTGTACGAATATCACCCTTCAGGGTATCGTTGCACCGACAAATAGTACCATCGATCTTGCAAAGTTAAAGAGAAATTCCGTGGTTACATTCGCTGGTACGACCTCGTTTGAGTTTACCAACTCGAGTACCTTCAACCCGATCAGCTTCGGCGGGAAGAATGTCACCATCACTATGGCTCCAGGGGGAGTGATTGAAGGAAATGGATCACTGTACTGGGATGGACTTGGTTCTAACGGTGGTGTGCCCAAGTAAGCACTTCTTGATCCCTTACCCATCCACAAGTATCAAGCTAACACGACATGAAAGACCCAACACATTCATTAAAGTCAAGATGACCGAAGGATCCGTGATCAAGAATCTCAAGATCAAAAACTGGCCGGTCCATGGATTCTCCGTAGATGGATCATCGGACCTCACGATTCGCAACATCTTCATGGACAACCGAAAGGGTGACGCCCCGAACTGCATCAGTGGTGGCCTGAGCGCAGCACACAACTCTGATGGCTTCGGAGTCAAGTCCAGCAACAATATCTTGATCGAGAACTGCATCGTTTTTAATCAGGATGATTGCGTTGCCGTCACGAGCGGGAACAATATCACTACGTCGGGCATGTTCTGTTCAGGTACTCATGGGTTGAGTATCGGTTCTATTGGAGGGAAGTCGAATAATAATGTCACCAATGTTCTGGTAAGTTTAAATATTCTCTCCTACCCCCATCCCATCTCGACCCTGGACTTAGCTCACACACCACCATAGTTTAAAGACAGCTTCCTAACCAACTCCACCAACGGCGCACGCATAAAATCCAACTTCAACACCACCGGCTTCATCTCCAACATCACCTACCAAAACATCTTCATGACCAACATCTCTGACTACGGCATCGACGTCCAGCAGGACTACCTCAACGGCGGCCCAACAGGCAGCCCCTCCAACGGCGTCATCATCGAGAACATTCTCTTCAAGAACGTCACCGGCACGACGAGCGGGAAGGGCAGCATCAACTACTACGTCCTGTGCGGCGACGGCAGTTGTAGCAATATCGTCTTTGAGGATGTCAAGATCACCGGAGGTGCGAATGCTAGCTCGTGTAATTTCCCGGCGAGTGGATGTCCGGCTTAGAGGGCTTAGGTTTGACTGGGTGGTGTACATATATACAGACATACATACATACATTCTTTGGTTTATATATTATATATTCTTATGCCGGGATGGCAGGGACTTTTTGGAATATCTATTCTACTATACACCTATACTTTTCTCTCCTTCTCGTCCCCCTCTGTGGTTCAATCTCATCCCACCTAACCCCCAAAGCACTTACCTAGTGTAAACATGGTCGTCGCTCATGCACTGTACCATCTCATCAACCACCACCCGCTCCTCTCAGCCTCCATGGCAGTGGCCCCCGGAGGGCCAGCGGAGCGTCACTTACCTCTAGCTAATTACTTACTTACCTAGAGTAGTTTGGTATGTCTGGAAAAGACATTTTTGGTGGAATAACAAGGGATGTGGTGACGCTCCGCTGGTCCTCCGGAGGCCACTGCCGTGGAGGCTGGTCAATGTTTCGATGGGAGGGAAAATGTTAAGGCATACCCATAGACTCGGGATTTTTTCTTTTTCTTTCGCTGGTTCTGTTTTAGTCCCCGGACGTGAGCAGCTGCTGCTTTAGCCTGAGCTAAAGGTGAGCGTACCTGAGCCGAGCCTGAAGCATCCTGAGCATCCTGAGCATCCTGAGCACGCCCCGAGTCAGTCTGCGCACCATAATGCGAAACCCATTTGGCCTCCTGTGAGCCCCGGCTACAGGGTTCACCTGCCGGAGCAGATTTTGGATCCCCTTCTTGTGAAAGAGCACGTGACTAGTGATTCAGCCTCACTAGGCGCACTGCGTGGCTGCGTAACAATAAATCGACATATAATATATTTCAATTCTAGACACCGTTCTCTCCATAATCTTAAAAAAAAATTGTGGGTTTTCTCATTCACTACGAGTAGCTTGCTTGCATCGATATACAGACACAATAGCACGTCAATCTAGCAAGTTGCCCCGCCCTCTTGGCTGGCTCCAATTCTGTAAGGCTCCCCACCTACCTTCCTCCGCCCGCAAATCTCTGACAAGTGATGATGCAAAGTATCGCCCGCGGAGGCAAGAACTCAATTGATTCATGAGTATAAGGATGCTTCCTCACTCCCACAGAGCGTCCGGCGAAGCCTGACATGGCTGATGTTGATATCTGAAGAGACCGACAACCAGGTTATTCACGGCCTGATTAGAGATTCTTCAGGGAAATCCCAGCAAGATACCGATGATTTAGAGGAATATCGTAAATCTTTAGCAAGTGCACAAACTGGCTCAGACATGACCAGAGCCTTCCTGAAGCTTGACCAGACTCGTGTCGCGCTGGGTCAACGGTACTTTGACCGGCAAGAGGCAATCGGCCAGAGAGAGAAACGGAAATCAAACACCAGCGACACCATGTTCTCCTACCTAAGCGACCGTTCTCTTCTCAAACATTGGGTCGACAGGTTCTCGGGCATCAACAAAGAACTCTCGAGAGAGCTGGCCGAATACTCGTACAGCCACTATGTGCAGCGGGAAGGAGAAATGATTCACCAAAGTAGACAGTTTTCTGGGATGTACGAAGAAATGTCAGCCAATTACGATGCTCTAATAGCAAATTTGGGCAATTGCGGGGGATGTTTGCCAGTTGAAGTTGAGATGGGAATTGTTGAGAGAATGCGTACCCTGGAGTCATTTCTTGATTCAATTCAATACACAATAAGTGTAGGATATGGGGACACGCCAAAAGCCAACAAGTTGAAGGAGATTGGAGATGTAAATCCGTGAGTGACCATTGACTTTGTGAACGTCGCCATACTGATATGTTTCTGGGCAGGTTACTACGTCAGCGCAAAGTAAATCGTTCGGCGGAAAATGGTAAGAGTTCACGAAATCCGAAGCGTCAATTCAAACTCAGACTAATTCTTATGCAGGCGTAGCGAATGATCCGAGCCCTATTAGTCGTCAGGATCTGCCTGGCTGGATAGGAGGAATTGTAGTGAGTACGTCCTTTAGTTTGTTCTACTTTCCCGCGCTGAAAAGTTACAGGAAAGCGCTACTGTCATCTCGATTTTCTGTGTTTGTACAGTGCTAGCAACAGCATTCCAAGTAGCCGCCTTTGTCAAAGCCGCACCAGATAGTTCCCCAGGATCTGCAATCGAGCCAGATTTCTTCTCCGCATCTCAGCAGGTCGTGTGGTCATTTCTCGGACTCTATCTCACCATTATTCCGGCATTAGGAACTCATCATTTTGGTCAGAGTTTCGGATTTTGGACATGGACTTTTGCTGGGACTTCGGCTTTCTTTGCTGCTGCTTCGTTGGTATTTTATGTCACCATCTCCCCAGCTGCCTGCGCTATAGCTGTGTTTGCGGCAAACGCTAGTCAGGCTTTTGTAGTATTCCAGTTAATTCAGGGTATTAGCAAGATCTCTAGCAAGGTCAAAACCGGGTAGGTGTTAAGCAGAAGTAAGGAAAGGAAAAGAGACTTTCTTCTTTGCAGGTGACGAGAGTTGGTTAAATTCTGGTTAGCGGCGAGTCTGCGAGGACTGTTTTTTACAATTAAGAATCTCCTATGCGCCTTGAGTCGGGTGCCTCGTGTGGTAATACAAGCGCAAGCACAGAGCTCACGTGTCTCCTCCATTATTAGTCAATCCACGACTCCGTTCCGCACCCTTGCTGTACCTGCCTACCGTGGCAACGTCTGAACACCACGGGTCACTAATACGCACCGGCTTGTAATCGACCATTCATGTCGTCTTAATGCTTGTGCATATGTCTAGAGGTTGGACGTTCAAAATTGATTCATGATACCTAGGTAATCACACTTTTGTAGGTATCCCATCCCCAAAGTATTATCAACCGAACCGTACCAAACCTAGGTAAGCATACGCTTCGAGAAGATAAACCCACTACTGTAAACAACAGAGCCCAAAAAGGGATAAGATCTCCCAAGCATGAACGACAAGTCGTTACCCGTTATTGATTCCGAACTCTTGACCTTGGTTTTTCAGGGAAGAGAGGGGCTTTGTTTTTGGGCTGGACAGGGTTGTTTGAGACGGATGAGATGGACCTCCGTTCTCGTGCCAGTTGGCAATTGACAATTGGTAACTTGGTAGTGTGGTTAGGAGGGAGTGAAGGTCTAGATTTCCAAGGTTGATGGAGGGAATTGCTCCTGTCCTGTCGTTCGGAGATGGATTGGGTGAGGAATCTTGAATTTTTGTTGGAGGGAGGCGAGGGTTACATTGAGCATTGAGAGGGTGTTGTTTCAAGATGAGAAGACAAGAGGAGCAGTGCTTGAGTGAGTGGGTTGGGTGATGGTTCGAGTTGGCTTTGAATAGAATCCGGGGGACTCTACGAAGAGATGGAGAGATGTAGAACATAAACACCGAAGGTAACGATCGATTGCTTGGATAGGTAGCCGGTTCTTCAATATCAACATCCCATATCTCACGAGGTGGGAAGCCAAGCCCACGTTCTAGCCACAGTCGAGCCACGAGCCACCAGCCACGGAGCGGGCTACGGAACCAACGGGGCTGAGCCACCGCTAATAGGTAGTTTTAATGTTACAGTAGCTGGTCTTGGCATTGGACCCTTGGACCCTTGGATTTCTCGGATTTCGATTCTGGTCTGGATCTCGATTGTCATCCCATGTTCACCCTCTTTCGCTCTGCCTCCCCAGTCCTGTCCGCTCCATATCCATGTCTATATCGACATCTGATAAGTAACGATAATGGTAATGATATCCACCTCAGTTCGCCACGCCACCGCCGCAAGTAGCAATCATTGAGAGCTTCGAGTCGATTGATTGGAAACCTACCAACGCGCCGAGAGAGCGAGCTCACAGCAACTTTCTATCGCGACCCCCCGCAGAGGAGGTTGGCATTGACCCAACCGACTTGACAGCAACGCCGACAGGGACAGGGACAAGGAAAGCGAAAGCGACAACAACGAACGTTTGCCACCAGCCTGGAAAAGATAAAAATCACTTAGTGTACCTGTCAGAGATCATCGAAGCGGCCCCTCCGTAAAACCCAACGCCTCGGTCACATAGCCACCAGAGCCCGGTTGATTCGGCCTCTCCCACGTTCTTCTTCTCCCAGGGCCAGGCCAGCACAGGACAGGACAGTCACAGTGACAAAGATCGACTTCGTGAAGACTATCCACTCCCGCGGACCCTGAACCTCGCTTCCTGAGTCGTATGATCTTGGCATCAACTTCTCAATATACGCTCCAAAGCTCCCATCCCCTCCCTTCGCCGGCGGCAAACTCTGCGATCTTCCAGTCATAAATCAGCGTTCAATACATAAACAGCAAAAGCGATTGCACATGTCAGCCCGACATGGCTGCTGATTGACGTTCGTCAGCCCTCCCCAACATGTCGACGGCAGAGACCTTGCGATCGAGGGAAGTCTACAGGTACGAAGCTCTCTATCCCTCTCCACTAGAAAGAAACCTTCTCATTCAAGTAGATACTATCAACCCAAGAGTATTTCAAGGGCAACCGACACCCCCGAGCCAGCTCCAGTCAACCTAAACAATGCCCATGGCCCTCACTTCCTACCCAAAGTTACGAACTTCAACACCCAGCAGTCCTTCTCCGATACGGCGCTTACAGCCTTTGCACAACTGATTGCCCTGCGGTTAGATGCGCAACGAGCAATCGTCTCTCTCATCGATCACGAAAACGAATACTTCCTCGCGGAATCTACAAGTACCCTGAGTATCAGTGACGACGATGGAGCGCAGAATGCATGGCTGTCAATCAGTGGTGCACGAGTTCCTCGTGGCGCCTCTCTCTGCGAACAGACTTTGCGACTGGTCCCGAATCAGGATACGACCGCGGAGATGACACCATGGTACTTGGTCCCGGATCTGCGGCTGGACGAAAAGACGAGGAATCTCGATTGTGTTAGAGGAGTGCCATACTTGAGGTTCTACTGCGGGGTTCCTCTGACCAATCTCAAGGGCGTGAACATCGGATGTGTCTACGTTGTGGATGATAGGCCGCGGACGGAAATATCTCTAGAACAGGCTCAATTTCTGACAAAAATGGCTGCCACAGTCATGGATCATCTGGAGGGCATCCGGGCAAAGGAGGACATTGTCAGAGTGACCATGATGAGCCAAGCACTGCACGCCTTTATTGAGGGTGACGGAACTATGGACGGAGATTGGCAGCGGCTGAAAAGATACAATCTGCCGTCTGGCGCAGGAGTGGGATTTCAATGGGAAACCAACAAGAATGATGGCACCGGCAGTTATAGGAATGGGAAGAAGCAATTGGGATCGTACCGAACACAGATAGCTCTGCCTATCGACTCCCCTGTCCAATCCCCTCTGCAGCACACGGGGGCCAATCCCGATGCACGCTTCAATTTCAACAATTCTCCATGGAGTTCCTCGTCCGAAGTTCCTCAGGTTCCAGTCTTGAAATCTGTGTACGAAGGAGTTGGAGACCCTGTTCAAGATCTTCTAGCTGGAGGTCGAGATGATGAGTTTGCAAATACTGGATTCGCCAATCGCCTTCATGATACCTTCTCTCGTGCATCGAATCTAGTGCGGGAAGGTATGGAAGTTGATGGTGCTGTGTTCTTTGATGCGCCTTTCAGGTTCTATCAAGGGCGAAGTACGTTGGAGATGGATCCCCGACGTTCAACTGACGAGTCAGATACCAGTGATTCAGATTCGGACTCTGGCAAAGATGACCCCTCGGAGATCAGGCCGGGCCCGCGACCGCATGTCTTGCCTCACAGCCACCATTCTTCAGCGAACCATACACATCATGGAGAAGTGCCTACCGTTTCATCGATGGGCATCAAGTCAGATATTCTAGGATTCTCAACGGGTAGCGCTTCTTCATGGAAGAATAACAATAGCAACTCTCCCCGAGCCTTCACTGCCATTGACCAAAGCCTTCTCACCTCCCTTGTCAGGAGATATCCTCAAGGAGAATTGTTCGTCTTTGACGGCGACGGCCCCATATCCCCTGATCCCATCCCCAGTTCAAGAGACTGCTCCGTGGTCACCATAGTCGACTCAATCACGGAAGACAAACGAGCTCGTCAAGCCGCCAGGAAGCGAGCAGAAATACTACGTCTGCTCGTTGCCTTCCCTGGAGCCCGACAAATTTTCTTCGTTCCACTGTACGATTCTACATCTGGATGTTTTATTGGATCCTTTGCCTGGTCTACTTCCGCTACTCGAATTTTTACTGCTGAGAATCATCTTTCGTATCTAATCGCGTTTGGGCATTCGGTCATGTCGGAAGTTAGCCGACTCAACACCCTCAGCGCTGACCGCGCCAAAGGGGATTTCATTAGTAATGTTAGTCACGAACTGAGAAGCCCGCTCCATGGAATTCTTGCTAGTGTAGAATTCCTTGCAGATACTACCCTGGATGGATTCCAGAGGAATTTAGTTGATACAGTCGATATCTGTGGTCGGACTCTACTCGATACAATTGAACATGTTTTGGATTTCTCAAAGATCAAAAAGTTTGGACAGGCGACAATGCAGCCTATGGGTGTCGTTGCAGACCTCGACGTATCCGCAGTTATCGAAGAGGTTCTCGAGGGTGTTTACGCTGGCTTTGAATTCAATGGCTTGTCTTCGGAAGGCTTGGCCGACACAACGAAGAGCCGAACGAAGGATTCCGGCACGGTGGACCAGAAAGTCCAAACCCCAACAGAGGAATACAGTGTATCCAAAGATTTGCTCACAGTGATTATTGACATAGACTTCAAAGATCAGTGGAAATTCCCAACCGTCCCCGGCACATGGAGGCGTCTCACGATGAACATATTTGGCAATGCTTTGAAATATACCAATCGCGGGTTCATCAAGATCAAGCTCGAAGCTCACCCTATAGCTCCAGAGCCCGGTTCAAAATCCGGCTCCGCCGATAGAACGATGGTGATGTTAACGATCTCGGATTCAGGAAAGGGGATGTCGAAAGACTTCATGGAGAAGAAAATGTTCATGCCTTTCTCACAGGTTTGAAATTCTGAATCCAACCTACTTAACTAGGCCGTTGCTATGCATACTAACAAAATCAAGGAGGATGTAACTGCCCCTGGAACTGGTTTAGGTATGAGCATTGTGAAACAGATCGTTGATCTCTCTGGCGGGAGAATCGATATCAAGAGTGACCAGAAGACTGGCACTACCATCAAATTGAGTTTGCCACTGGCAAACTGCCCTCCTCCATCAGCAGACTTGGTATTGAAGCCCGACACGCTGTATCAGAATGAAGATCCAGTCGAGTCAGTCCGCCGTCGAGCTGGCGCTCGAACTGTCAGTATCCTTGGATTCGACGATTTATCCGGAAGGTCCAAGCTCCAACTTGAAGCTCTCGCTAGTTTGAAAGCATCAATGGCGAAATACTCGTCAGAGTGGTTTGGACTGAAACTTGTTCCTAACGGTGAACCTGCAGATATCGCTATTGCAGACGAGTCTGCCTATCTTAACCAATCAGTTTCCGAAACACAATACGGCATGTTACTTATCCTCTGCAGCAATGGTGCCCGAAGAGACATATTCCCATCTCGATTGCACACCGGGCAGATCGTGGAATTTGTCAGCAAGCCATGCGGACCACATCGCCTGGCCAAAGCCCTACTAAACTGTCTAGATACCGAAGATGGCGCACCACATACACCAAGTGAAGAAAGGGTAAGTGAAAAACGACCCCATATCGAAGCGGTCTCGCCAGAAAAGTCGTCGGCGACTGCAGGTACGAGTAATAGTTCGCGGCTGATTGGAAGTCTGCAGTCATCGATCGGGTTCTCGCCAACTGTGCTGAATCTTATTCGAACGCCTAATCTGGGGAAGTTGGGCTCGTTGACGAAACCGGCTGATCCAACGCCTTTGTTGTCTCGACGCATCGCCAGTACAAATACCAGTAAGACGGATACTGAGAATGCGGAGACGTCAGAACCTTTGAGCCTGGGCATTCCGCCCATCGCGAATATATTGCAAACTTCGTCAAGTTTGCATATACCTGAGACTAGTACAAACCCTCTGGAAGATTTGATCCCTAGATCCCCAGACGTTGCGCCGCCGCCGCTACCTAGAAAGCCCGTCATGTTGCTTGTTGAGGTTTGATATCCTTCACGGCGAGTGAATTCTAAGACTAATGATAAGTAAAGGATAACCCCGTCAACATGATGCTCCTCGCAACATATATGAAGAAGAACAAATGGGAGTTTGAGAAAGCATCAAATGGTCTCCTTGCTCTAGAAGCATTCAGAGAAAGACCTGGAGGTTTTGATGTTATTTTCATGGGTACGTTCCCCCTCCTACCTACCTTCACTCCATCTTCATCTTCTCTTTTGTAGATTCGCGCTAACGATGTCTACGCAAACAGATGTCTCCATGCCAATAATGACAGGCTACGAATCCACACGCCACATCCGCATGATCGAAACCGAACGCCGCCTAGCCTACGAGCACCAAAACCTCATTCAATCACAATCATCCTACCTCCCCAACACCAGCGCCCTGTCCTCGTCCTTCCCCTTCAACCTCCCTACGCCATCCGTGTCCATCCACTCCCACTCCTCCACTACGGCTGCAGTAATATCACCATCACCAACGACATACCCCTTCCCACCACCACCACAAACGCCCTCGGCCTTCTCCCCCTCGGAACTCAACGCCCGCCTCGAACTCCCGCGCGTGCAGCTCAATAGCCCGGCACTGATCATCGCCCTCACGGGATTCAGCAGTCAGAAGGATCAGGAGATGGCGTTTGAGGCTGGCGTGGATATCTTTATGACGAAACCGGTGAGGTTTAGGGAGGTGGGGAGGATTTTGGAGGGGTGGATGAGGAGTCGGGAGGTTGGTTCTGGTGTTGGTTCTGGGATTGGTATTGGAGATGGAGGTAGAGAGGGTGTTGATATAGCAGGTCGGGAGGTCGTAGGTGTGAATGCGAATGCGGACTCGGGATTAAGATTAGGTTTGAGCTCAGGGAATGAAGCAGGAATGGGAGAGGTTCAGGTGGAGCCAGTCCTTGGTGGACTTAGTCAAAGTCAAAATCTGAGTCCTAGCAAGACTATGATATTAAGCGACGAGAAGAGGGAAGTTGATGAGGATGTTACGGGTGCGAAGAGGAGTGGTTAGGTTAGCTCCGTCTTTTTGGTGCTGTGCTGTGCGGCTTGAGATGAGAATGGGATGGCATTGAATGGGATGGAAAGGAATCGGGTGGACACCGAGATAGGCGTTAGGAGTTGATAGCGCAGGCATGGACGGACATGGGCTTGCGTGAGGGGGTTTGTTTTGACTGAGATATCACATCATATTAGTCTATCCGTCCATTCTGTTCATACGAAAGAATGAAGAGAATGAAGGCAACGAGGGGACGGGATACATACCAACTTTTCAAGATTTCTCATTTACCAAACCCCAACACGCATTCCTCGGTCATCTAATTTTTTTTATTTTTTTTGATCTCTAATTGCTTGAGGCGGGTTCAATTGCGTTGAATTAAAATTAAATTTGCTGGATAAGTAAGTTAAGGTCCTGCACGGTGAGATTTCACAGCGGTGGGTTTGAAACATGAAACTGATGGGAGGTATAGTGTCATATGGTCATGTCATGATATGATATCGAAAAGGGGAGGGCGACGAATATTTTCTGTTGATATTGTTGTAAAGTACGTCTTTGATTCTGATTTTGGGTTGTGTTTTTAGTTTTATTTTATTTAAAGAAAGGGTGGGAGGTAGGCAGGAAGGCTTGTTTTTGTTTTGGGCTTTGGACTTTGGATTTGGCTTTGAGATGGGTTATTGGGTTGGAATTGGAATTGAAAAGGGAGGGAATGAGAGGAAGAGAGGGTGGGGTAGAGATACGGGGGAGGTCATGGATGATCGATTTACTTTGAGGTGCTGGTCTGGGCGGGAGGAGAGGAATATGCGCTTTAGGACTTTGAGAAATGGACTTACTGGATGAACGGGAACAGGAAATAGGAAAGAAAAGATTTCTCGTTGCACGTCTCAAATATGCATGATTAATTAAAACGCAGGTCCACCACTTCTGTCTTGTGGTGAATAGTGAACGGGGATATACATTATGCTTTTCGTGGCTGCGAATGGACGCCTTTTCAGAAAATTTGGGAACCTTACTTCCTTCGCCTGATCTGATCTGAGGAATACGCTTGACCACGTCATTCGACGAATCAAGAATGGAATAAAAAGAGCAAGACAATTCGTTGCACGTCTCATTCCTGCACCTATTATTAAATGCAGGTCCCTTTCTTTCCTGTCTGGTGAATAACAGACTCGCTATACATCATGCTTTTGTCGTGGCTGGGAAAAAAAGCAAAACAGCGGGAATCTGAATCGCGTTGATTTGTTTTGTTGCAAATCGCATTTCTACAGGCTGAATGCGTACCTACCTCGGACTTGGACTGGGTAAATATCTCTCACCATTCGGTCAGGCAATCTTACTTCATTCGTCTTTGTCTATCGGTTTTTGGCTTTGCGATGAGAGGGATGATGCTGGTGCTGGGTGATCAATCGACTTGCCAAGATACCGAGCTGGGGGAGGATTGGTTTAGCGAGATCAGGCGAGGTGTGCTTCAGGGGTTGCATTGGGCTCTTGGTGGTCTTTTACCTCGTCCAGGTTGAAGGGAGTCAGCCCATCTTGTCGGATTTCCCCCTCACATGTAAGATTACTTTTTCTTCTTTTGGTAGAGACTCTGAATCCATTCATTGGGAAAACAATCTCTCTAGGAGAAAGCAAAATATGTTTCTTGGGGAAACGAAACAGCCACTTGAATCTCAGGCATGTATCCCCCCTTTTCCTCTCCCAACCTTAGCAAAGCTGACTTAACTTAACCCAGATTCGAAAAGCCCTAAAGACAAAAGCAACCCTCCACATCGCATCTCATCTCACCAAAGCAATTCGTCATCCTCTCCACCCCAGTAAAATACAACCCACCTCCCTACTTCCCCAGCCCAGAACAAACGCATAACGGAAGCACATAAGCCCGTCCGCCCTCCATAGCGCGTGCCGTCGCCGCCAGCCCACGCGGGAAACCACATATTACACGCACGCACGATATTAATCTATATTAGATTGCGTGTAGATTAAATAGGGCGTTGTGTGGTACTACGTGCAGGCTGGTTTTGGAAGGCGCGGGACTTGGGATTGGACTGTTTTGGGTGAGGAGCGGGCTGAATGGGGATGGGGGGGTACGCGTGGCTGGGCGGGCAGGTGATGAGCTGGCTGGTGGGATCGTGGGATGGGATGGATGGAGTGGAAGAGGTTTGCTCCGAGAGAGGAGGAAGGAGGGAGGGGAGTGTGATCTATGGAATGTCAGTCAGAAATCAGAAGTCAGAAGAGCAAGTTTCTCTAAGGTAGGTGCGGTAGGATCTAGATATAGATACGGAGTGCTGTAGAGTGGGTTTTAATCTAGAAGTACGAATCTCGGACATTTACGATATCTCTACAGTACCTACTTCGTATCAGTAAGGTAGTTTTTGAAGAGTAATCTGGTTCTATAAATAACATTTTTGGGGAGAAGAAAAGGGAATGGAAGGGTCTGGTGGAAGTCCAATCCCAATCCCATGGTCAATCTAGATGCGGGGTTCCTTGAAGCTTAAAAGGTCAGATGTCTAGAATACGCAAATGAAGAAGATTACTCTTGCGAAGCTTATTGATGGAGAAACCCACGGGGCTTGCTGAACCACTTTGATGACGAAGTGGTAAAGTAGAGTACTTGTACCAGTAACCCTTCTTTTTAATCAAAAAAGTCATGACGGGGTCTGGTCTCAGATTGGTGATGGACTACAAATCCTGCCTCGGACACGATTCAACCAATACCAAACCAGTATGTCAGGTCATCAGTTATCCTTCGTTTGCCAAAAAGAACGACTTTCTAGGCTTCTAGGGCTTCTTTAATAAGACCTGCATATCTACGACTTGCAACAAAACCTAACCCGCTCCCCCCTCTTCTCCTATCTCTAGGTCCGTTTGTCCAATTAGCTGTTCACGGCACACCCGATGTCCTATTATTGTTTGTGGAGATGCAGCGGGAAAGAGGTAACAGTGCAGAATGGGAGGACCGACTGACTAAGTGACAGCGGAACGGGAAATAAATCCACAAAAGAGACGCAACGACCGTTCTTAAATGTCTCGCTATGAGTCGAGGGGATGGATTCACTGCCTCTGAGAGGACGCGCGCACCGGCGCACGGAAGACGTTTAATATATTGCGCAGATCTGAGACTTGCAACAGAATTTCTCTGTTCGTTGGATTTTCTTGTGGATGGACCAGTTAGAATCCTGGAAGCGTTTTGTTTCTTTTGGAATCGATTGAGCTGGTGATGTGCTGCTTGCGGGAAGAGGCTTGTGCTCTCCCGCAGCCTGGTTGGCAGAGCATATCCACAGCCAGACATCCCATTTCAAAAGAAAACGACCTCCCAGATACAGATCTCACCCAATCTATCATAAATAGCCTGAATAATTACGACTTGCAACAAACCACTTCTCCCTCCTTTCTATTTGGCGAGATAGAGAAAAAGAAAAAGACGCCAGCTGAGAGCGAGTGCGAACGCAGGAAAGATGTAAGTCAGTCAACCCCCGTGGCCAGCCATGTGCCCCGCCAAGAATGTCTGCATACGGCGATACTCCGCGTGTGTTATTACCATTCTAGCTGGGGATGATCATGCATCTACGGTGATTTAATAAGACATGCAGAAGTGCTATGTGCAACAGAACTCTGTGAGGGTTTTGTGTTTTCTCTTGTCTTGCTTTTTTACTTTTGTTGGGATGGTTAGGTAGGTAGGGGGCGGGGAGGGAGAGTCTTGTGAGGTGGGATGGAAAGGATGTTGCGGGGTTGGGCTGGGTCAGGGGGGGGTTTTCTTGGATATGGATATGCAATTTATTTACTTCAGATAAGTAAGGAGGTCCGGAGGACCTAAGGCCTTTTTGGGTTTCGGTTTGCGATCTGATAAACTGTACTTGTTGTTCTAGGAAGCGGGCGAAAAGTCGATAGAGGTCTACTTATTGGAAACGAATGGGAGAGTGTGTGAAGATAAGCTATCGAAAGAAGTTCATGAAGCTCTGGAATGGGCTGACTTGGAATTCTACTTTTCACAAATCATTGTTTAACTTCCTAATCAAGATTCAATAAAGTAAAGTAAATCCGGCCTCCTTGCATGTCCATCTAAATCTCGCTAACGATCCGAACCCCTCACTTTCCTTAAAACAGTAGCGGCTCAACCAAGGTTCCCCTTTCTAAATCCCCTAATCTATCGAACCATCATCGGCATCCTCACGGAAGTCAAAAGGTATCAAAAAAAAAATACAATCCAAGATTGCCCCAAAAAAAAATGAGAGAAACAACAAACAAGACGGAGCAAAAAGGTTAGGCATCTCAGGCTCGCATCTGGATACATCTGTGCCTACATCCTTTCTGGACATGCGGCGTAGCTCGCCCACATTCCCACCCTTGAGGACACAGCATGTCTCATCCGGGGCTCATAATTGGAGAGGTAAAGACTCTTTCTCCTAGGCCAGGCTTTTCAAACTGCTCTGACTTGGACCGGAGTGCTTATTTGCGTAGATGTAGAATGCTGGGAGGAGGGGATAAAGGACTGCCGAGATTTGTCTAGCTGGTAGAGGAATGCTAGGGAGCTTCCGAAGTATGAAGGAGAGCTTACTCCCGAGGTAAGTAGCTAAGATACAAGATTCTAAAGTCAAAAAAGAAGGGAGAGAGAGAGAAATTTGGGCTTAGAGAAGAACTATTATCGTTTACAGCGGCGCTGAATATGTTTACGCTGTGTTTGAGAAAGTAATTAAACGTGAGGCTGTTTACACTCAAGCGACATATGTTGACGGATCCAATTTACAGCGACGAAATCGCATGCTTTCATTACGTCGGCCGTCAACTGTAAAGGCGCCGAAATTAGATTTGCACCATAAAGGCCTAGCATGCGTGTACTGACATCATCATATATAGGCGCCCCTAATTATTGAACCTTCAGTAGTCTCGATCGTGCTGTGTTCCTTACCACTCAGGCTGTTGATGTTGGCGATCAATGCAGCGACAGCAGCAAAATCACTTCTCTTGCGATTAGCAAGACTTCAAGTTCGTGGAGACAATGAGATAGACTTGCGTTCCCCCGGGCGTCTCCAGAGTTAGCGAAGAAGCATAGAGGTTCTCTATACCTTAGACACTCCTGCTATGCAGTACCGACTAACCTATCCAGATCTGCTTATATCAGCCACAGCTTATAACTTAAGTAACTTGGCCAAACAACTAAATACAAAAAGCTGTGAATAACTTGATTCGGTGGTTGTCTTAGACCCAAGAGGAAACAATTCTCGCGATTGACAACAAGAAATTGTCCTGTAAAAACGATTGACCAAGAAGGACCAGTCTCGAATGGCCGCAAGAGGTGCAAGGAAAAGTGAAATTATAAGCACTGGGGAAAGTACGCGGTTGCTGCTCCTGCGTGCCTTACTTTATATTGAAAGAGTGTGCATAAACCGCCAGAAAGAGATCGATTTATGTCCAAAACTTTCCCCCTGTCGCTTGCTAGGGGAAATAAAGCTTCTTCAAATCCACAGGAGATCCGTCAAATCCCCGGTCATTCCTCCGGACGCCGCACTCGAAGTGATGGTGCCAAAGTTTACCCTGCAAGAATGTCGTTAAGCTGCCATTCCTTCAAACTCCTTTGAAAGGATTGCAAGTATCGCCAGTCACTCATTTTAAAAGGGGTGCTTGGGCCGAAGAAACCATCTCGCTTATTGGGGCGCTTCACTTTTGGGACCCAGCAGAATGGGCATCCGGCCCCTCTACCCATGTGCCGGACCCCCATAATGTTTGACGCTTGTTCCTTGTAATCTACGAATCACCCCGCCGAATCCGGGGTACTGTCCCTGAATTTTTATATCTGTACAAGAATCTCTGGACTGAATGAGACGATAATCTGATCTCTGATTCAACTCTTGAGGAGTCTACACTCTTTTGACTCCTTGTGTGCCAGTCTCTTCAATATTCGCGTCTCACTTCAGTCGCTCTTTAAGCATTGACTCATTCTCAATTATATTTTCGCAAGATGACCAAATCTTACTTTCTCCAATTCTTCTTCTTTGCCTTTGTTTCTGCATTTGTTCATCCGGGACTTCTGGTCAATGAAGTTGATATCAGTCGAATCCAAACAAAACTCGCTTCCAAGCAAGATCCATGGCTAAGTTCATGGAACAAGTTAATCAGTATCAAGTACGCCAGCCCGTCATACACAAACAACGCCGTTCCGATTGTCTATCGTGGCGATGATGGCGTACATCCTGCAAATGCCGAGAAGTTGTGGCATGATGCCGCTGCCGCCTTTAATCTTGCCCTGAGATGGAAAGTCGACAAAGATGTCGAATGTGCGGAAGCTGCATCCAAGATTATGGTCGCTTGGGGGAAGACTTTGACGGCATTTGGGAATTCGGATGAGAATTATCTCGCTGCTGGATTTCAGGGCCACCAGCTTGCTAATGCTGCCGAGCTCCTCCGAGACTACAGTCCTTTCGCGGAGAATGGCTTGTCTGTCGTCATTGAGATGTTGAAAAATGTTTTCTTGAGCAAGAACATCTTCTTTCTCAACCATCAAGCTCCGTCGGAACATAACCACAAGCACTTTCACGCCAACTGGGAACTTGGCAACATCGCATCAGCAATGGCCATTGGTGTTCTCAGCGATAATCAAACAGCGTTTGATTATGCTGTTGACTACTTTAAGAACGGGTCTGGCAACGGCGCGATAAACAATGCAATCACGAATATTGTCAGTGAGCCAGGGACGGGAAAACCCCTCGGCCAAGGGCAGGAATCTGGTCGTGATCAGGGACATTCGGCACTGAATCAACAGATGCTAGGTGTCATCGCTCAGCAGGCATGGAACCAGGGCGAGGATTTGTATTCTTACAACAACAGCCGGCTACTTCTTGGGTGAGTTTCCCTCAGAAATAATATCAGGAATGGATACACTGACACGATCGCCATAGTGCCGAATACTTTGCGCGTTACAACTTGGGTAACGATGTCCCATTCGAACCTTGGACCAACAATATTGTCTCCTGGACAGAGATAAGTTCTGCCTCCCGCGGCGCAACCAGACCAACATGGGAATTGCTGTACAGCCATTACGGTCAAATCAAGGGACTTGATGTTCCTTGGACAAAACAGTTCTTCAATTACACTCTGGGGACATTTGGCGGGGTATTTGAGGGTGGTGGAGGATCCTATGGCGAAGGTTCGGGACACTACGATGGACTTGGCTGGGGAACACTGCTTTATCGACTGGACCAGTCTGATGTCGACGCCACTCGTTCTTCCAGTAGTTCAACTATTGTCGCTTCAACTTCTACCGTCTCCACACCTAGCAGCACTTCGATTGTTGTTGCTGCCAGTGCTTCCGCTTTCTCAACATTTTCTACATCGAGCTACACAGCCTCAGTTACTGTCAAGCCTACCTCGGTAGTGCATATATCGACTGGTTATATTCCTACATCACAAGAACCCGTAGTCAAACCTACCACATTCTCGACTCTGATACGTTCGGCGACTGCTATACCTATTCCGGAGATGCTCCCTTCTTCAACCAGCACGGCGCAGAATGCCATGACTTCTGTCATACCCACTGAAGGTGAAGATGACTCCTGCGAGAGTGACTAGATCATCAGGTGTTAGCCCTTAGAAGAGGTCGGTGGCCTAAACCCTGCGCCAATGAATCCATTTTTCCCTCCCGATTGAGGGATTTCTTCAGAAGCATCGTGGGTTCAGGCCCTGATGTTTTCTCACGTTTTTATACCTACTGGTTAGATGTACTTTCCAAACCATATATTCATGAACATGACTTTTACTTCCAAACATGCGAATACGTCTTTCCTGGTCTTCAAGTTCTTGCTCTCAACCTCTCGCTCCAGTGTAGAAATCGTAAATAAGCCCATATCCGTAAACTTCCTATTAGCTTCTTTGCGGATCTGGGACATGCATCAACACATCAACCTAATTCTTGCTATCTAAACAAACCATCAATTCCATAAAAAAGGAACTCAAAACTAGCTCTCTGCGATCCCAGGGTTACCGAATTAAACACAGCGAAGACGTCAAATCCAGCTTCATCACTTGAAAGCCTCTCCACAAATTTCCGAGAAGAAAACGCTGTCACATTTCCCCCAAATTGGTTACCTCGTTGGTCACCGGGCCGAAATCACGAATTTAAACACGGCACTCACCACAGCCATTCACTCAGAATGAACATTGTACAGGCCAGCACCTTCTTACTCCAGCAGACTGGGACGCTCACAACCTCTCCCTGAGTCGCAACGCAGCGAGCTGGCATAGCACGATCGTCGTCCTCCAAGACCCAGTCACTGAAAGCGAGCATGTCGGAACGCTCCTACATGTATGCATGCACTTCCCGCATAGCTGTTGACAGAAATTTGAAGTAAAACAGGAGATTTAAGGTCGTACGCTTGAATTAATTCACGGGAATTGAGAACTCAGGAGGTCCAGGGCTCAAGGCTCATAGTTTTGCAGGTTGGGGTTGTTAGAGTTTGTTCTCCCAGCGACCCCTCATTTTACCCCGCGAGTCCACTCCTGGATTTCTTGGTCTTTACAACCCCGCCGATTATCGTCGTAGTCAAGATACATCCCCAAAAGAATTGTCTTCTTATTAATGTGGTCACACAGTGCATCAGTAGACTCGCGTCCGTTGGGTACAAAACATTACATTACGTTAACTATATTGTAGAACTTTTTATCTCTTCACGCCTATAACCAAGAGATCAGACCCCGACCAAAAGTATTCCCACAAATCCACTTCCTAGCAGTGATATAATACCTGGAAGCCGAATGCTACTTGCCGCATTTGTCGGTGAAGGTGTAGTTGCAATGGTAGGTGCGGGTCGACTAATCGTCGATGAAAGGGAGGCCGACACTGAAGTCACAGTCCCATTGGGAAATGTCGTGGGCACAGCCAAGCCAGTTGATGGAATAGATTGGAACGACACCGAAGTCGAGAAGACGGTTTGTGTAGCAGTCGTTGACAAAGGTCCGAGGACAGTCGAAGTGACAACCTTATCGTAATCCTTATCCAACCCAAACAGCTCATAGAATGTCGGATACGTAACGCCCTGACATTCTCCAATGCAGTTCCAGGTATCCCGCACCTCTGTCGGATAATCCGCTCCCAGAATCGTAATCGAGGTGGTGGATTTTCCCACGAATGTAGTAGTGCAGTTGCGAGCACAGTTCCAAGCGCTGCAGGGCACATTGCCAGGATCCGCGTAGATAAAGACGCTCGCTCTCTTACTTGTGTCCAGCTCTGCTTCTGACCACTTCCCAGTGCCGCCAGTCAGTGAGAAGACATTGCTCACCCATTCTGCACTGGTGTTTCCTCCGTCATCTTCGCTAGTCACAAATCCAGAATCCGGGTCGACTGAAATATCAGCCTCCTTGTACGCCTCGAGTACGATCGCATAGCTGCCATCGTCCGCGCCGACTGAAGATGGGATTTGTAGCGTAGGGCTTGTGGAGTTGACCGGGACAGATTTGGCTAGGTAACACGATGTGGGGTAGCTATGATTTCGTCCGGACAGGTCGGGCTGAAGCTTCGCAGCGATATTCAGCAAGATTCGGTACGTGTCGTATTCGGGGGCCTGAGAGAGTTCCGTGCTGAGATCCAGCTTGAAGTCGGTGTTTGCAGCGACTGGGTTCGGAACAACGATGCTGCATTCGACGACAACGATCGCGGTGGATAGGGCCAGAGCTATGGCCTTGGTGAAGGAGGGCAACATCTCCAAGGCGTCCCGCTCCGTACAATATTGGCAATCAATAAAAATTAGGATTATTCCGCGTTGGCGTTCGACATGTTTCAACACGGGAGAAGGAGGAGAAGAAGCAAGGAAGCTTCGGGAACATGAGAAGAAAAGTGGGAAACAGCCTCACAATAACATTTAAGATTGTGGTAAGATTGAGGTGGTTGTTTTTGGACCAATACGAGGCACAGGTGCCAAGCCAATTTAAAAGACGCCCAAACTGTCACACCCGCCCCTTTTGGGCTCGCTTATTTTAGCCTGTTAGCCCCTCCATTGTTTTGTTCTTACAGCCGACTGCGGTCACCGCTAAAACCCCACCATATCACAGGACTCTTGTGCCCTAAATGCGAAGAGCATTAGTCGAAGAGGCATACAAGAAGTGATGATATGAAAATAAATACCGGGATATATTCCAAAATCAGCCTTGAATTGTCTCAATCGGTGTTGCGAAGTGTGGATATTCAGTTTAAGAAACCTAATGCTTTTATTGAGACTACTGAATGCATGAACGGTAGGTCGCTAAAGTCGGGTATAAACCCGATCCTCTACTCTAATCCAGCGACCTGTGTCGCGCCCGTCAACAACTCCATACACTCCCCGAACTCCAGAATGAAAGGAGGGAAATGAAACCACCGGCCATTTCAGCCCCGGCGCGCAGTCCAAAATAGTTTCGATTTACTCCTTGCTTCGTAAAGTGACGTCGACTAGCTTACTACTACCGCAGATTTTGGCTGCGAGTGTGGTGATTGTCATTGGCGACAAGATGTCCAGAATCGAAATATCAGCTTTTAGTTCTTTGACGACCCAATTTCGTACTTCAACTGCAATCAGCGAATCCACTATTTGTATGTCAGCTCGGTCCTTTCTGAAATTTCTAGATGAAGGCAAAAGAGTAAGAGCACTTACCACCATACGCATGCAATGGCTTCTCTACATTGATGTCCACTTCCGCCTTTCCTAGACTCTTGGCAAGCTTACGGACAAGAGCAGTTTCGATAATTGCTGTAGTTTCATCCATAGACTGAGCAGCTACAATCGAGTCAACCAGCAAATCTTTAGCTGTTTTGTCCTTCCCATCAGGTCCGGACTGGCCATCGGCTTTGCGAAGATGGAGGAATTTGCTGTCGTTAGCCCAAGAGCAGACAGGCATCAGAGAGCGCAAAGCTTCACCACCAATGATCCCAGTGGTTATCTGAGGGGGTGCTTCCTTGCCTCCTCGGACAGTCCCACTAGCAGCGGCAAGGAATATGTGATGGATTTCCTCCTCGGAAATTGTCATATTCTTCTCGGTGAGCTTGAGGACATTTTGATTTTCGTATGAGGAGGCGTTCTCTGCTAAGTATCCAATGCCAGAAACTGCACTGAGATCTATCGAGGTAGCAGCTTGTCCTTGACATCGTCTGTAGTGAGCAAGTCCATCTTGGAATGTGTTCCCCGCAGCGTAGTTTGCCTGGCCCGGATTGCCAACGATCCCTGAAGTCGAGGAGAGCATGATGAAGAAGTCTAGGTTGTCTGGCAAGAACTTATGTAGGTTCCACGAGCCTGCGATCTTGGGGGAAGTTGCAGCAAGCCAGTCCTCGTAGGTCATATTATCAAAGACGGCATCCTAGTAACATAATTAGTGGTCGCGCCAATTCGAGTCAGGTGGAATTTTACCTTGAGCTGCATTGCACAGTGAACAAACCCCTTGATTGGTGGCAACTCCATTGCAACTTTTCTCAGCGTTGCCTCAACCGACTCTGCGTTGTCAATATGACAGACGTAAGCTGTGGCATGGATTCCTTGACTCTGCAACTTCTCAATAAACTTCTTTGATCTGATGCTCTGGGCTCCGGACCTGGAGAAAAACGCAAGGTGTTTTGCGCCGTGCTTGACCATCAGCTCAGCCAAGCTTCGGCCAATGCCTCCGAGACCTCCAGCGAGAAGATATGTTGCTTCGGAGTCAAGCTGGAAGACTTTCTCCTTTCTTGGCTTTGTGCGTACCACAGCATCAGATTCCATTCTCAAGACCAGCTTACCAGCCATCTTTCCTGATTTGAGCAGTTGGAAAGCATGCTCTGCTTGCATAACGCTCATCACATGTAGAGGGTAAGGCAATCGGATCTCACCCCTAGCAAGCATTCCGTTTATCTTTCGTAAGACTTCAAGATAGAACTTGAGGCGGCGGGGCTCGCAGTCTGCGGTTGTATACTGAGTGAGGTTGACTGTAGTAAAAGTACATCCCCGAATGAAAGGTCCCATTTCGAGGTTGTTGTTAAGTAAGATATCCCGCTTCCCAACCTCGACCATAGTTCCAAAATCAGCAAGGCAATTCCAAGTGACGCGCAACATTTCGCCAAATGTGGAGTTCAAAATCATGTCCACTCCTCTACCCTTGGTTTCTCTCGTAATGCCTTGGGCAAATGTTGCGTCTCGAGAACTGAAAATATGATTCTCGGGAATCGAGTACTTGTCCATCAACAAAGATTTCTTTTCGACCGACCCAACAGTACAGTAAATGACGGCGCCGATCTTCTGAGCAAGTTGAATCGCGGCTTGGCCTAACCCTCCAGCTGCAGAATGAATCAGAACAGTGTCACCCTCCTTCAATCTGCCGTTTTCGTATAAAGAAAAGTAAGCTGTGGCGAAAACAATTTGAGAGGCAGCTGCAGCCTCTGGAGAGACTTTTTCTGGCACTGGTTGTAACAGATGCCAATGAACTCTAATGTGAGATCCAACACAACTTTGGCCATGGCCCAGTCCATAAACAATCTGTCCAACGTGGAACTGATCCTTAGGTACTCCTGCACCGATTCTAGCCACAACTCCAGAGAATTCTGCGCCGAGAGAGTCGTCTGAGATGTATCCAAGCAGGCTCATGACATCTACAAAATTCAGAGCAGAGTAAAGGATTTGAATCTCAACGTCGCAAGAGATAAGAGCTTCCTGGAACTCTTGGCGCTCAGTGAAGATCAGAGTATCAAGGATTCCGACTTCTCCAATGGTCAATTTCAAAGGACGACCTGGTTGAAAGAGAGGCTCCATCTGATAAAGTTCAGCGTTGGTATCTTTAAATGAATCGTTCATGACTGAATCTTGTACCAATCGTGGAATGTAGATGACTCCTTGATCTTCCACATATTCGTACTCTGTGATGGGGCCTGCTTCCTCGCTGAACGAAGTAGCAAAAACATTGACGATCAAACTGTTGAGTTCTTGCGAAGTCATATCCGAGGTCAACGATAAGTCGAGATTAAAGACACGAAGATGGGGAGTCTCAGATCTGATGGTACGAAAAAGTCCAGTGGCAGTTGAATGGTCCGGTAAAGATGGTCCATTTTTGAGACCGCCTCGAGTAATCCAGAGAATCCCGGAGCTGTTCATGATCAGATTCTTTAAAGCAGCGAATTCTTGCCTTGACTGGCTAGACAGAAACGGAGTGTTGACTTCCAATAGCGAGATGAATATCTTCCCACTTGGTTCAACAACAGATCCCAAGCTTGTCTTCGTGACAATATGTCCAAGCTGAAGTAGCTGCTCGGTGAGGCTGCAGCACATGGACCCACTCGTCAACGTTTTGTCATTTGGCTCAATTATTACCACTTTCAGACTTTCTGATGTACTATGTCTGGGCATGGATGATATGACGAGTGCAGAGGGCCGACTTTCTGTCCCACTCGAAGTCTGAGTCAAGACTTCCAAAAAGGTGAGTCCATGACTTTCCAGATCGTGAAACCAAGACATGTTATTATTTGCGGGACATGTTACCACAAGGTGGCCACCTGGTTTAATGAGCTTTTGAAGCTTTTCGGCGGTGAGCTTCACGGCCAGAAAGTTTGGGTTTGTATCGCTAATCAGAATGACATCGAAAGTTCTGGACTCGATGCACTCGTCCTCCAAGTCTGGGACGATATCGATCTGCTGTAAAGCAATGTTGGGAGAATTGTGGAAGGAAACTTTGGCACCGGTTAGCTGGAAAGCTTCAGAGTTCAGATAGGAATATTTGCTGTATCGTGGAACAGTACCATCCTTTCCATCAAGAACACCAATGATGGAAGGTGCAATAGGTGATGAGCCGGTACCAATTTCCAATATATGTAGATTTGGATTTTTATCAGCGACCATGTCAAACCAGCTCAAAAGATTGCTTCCCAGATCAGTTGCCATGCCGCCCAAAATTGACGAGGATGCCTGTGACAGATATCGGGGATCGACTTTCCAATGAAGGCGAGTAGCAAGTTGTGAAGTGCCTTTGCTCACTTTCTTGCCATGATCAGCGGCGAGAATTGCATTTCTGACACCTTTGGCAATAACTAGTGGCTTGGAGAAGTGCTCATCTGATACGACGATATCGGCCCATATTGCTCTACCGCTCTACCGCTTTGCCAAGATTTGTTGTATCCTGTCAAGACAGCGCCAGCTTTGTTCGGAATGACAGAGGATATATAGAGCGACTCCAGGGACGATATGACAGTGACATTATCCGTGGTGCCGCCGCAGGAGATTCGAGAATAAGCGATTTGGAACACAGCATCAACAACAGCTGGGTGAACCAATAAGGGATACTCGAAACCTTCAGGCATCGTGGCGGCAGTGTCTGGTATCTCAAAGGAGCCGACTCCAACTAGGGTGTCATGCTCGGAATCTTGACCCCCTCGCATGTGTTTCATCAATCTGAACATCGGTCCAAATTGCATACCCTTGCCATCAATCTCCTTGTACATATCATCGATTTCGACCTCGATGGTACTCTCAAGGCACAACTTCTGGTATGTCTTTAGGTACTCTTGGGATTTTAAGTCGGCTTCTTTGCCGTTCTCTACTTCATTCGGTGAGCTCGCATATTGAATCCGGACGAGGCCGTTGGAGTGTTCTGTTGTGATATTTTCCTCGTCGATGGAAGAAAATGTGAACCGATGCCAGGCATGCTCACTGGTTCTGGTACCGAGATTTTCGGGTCTAAAAACCATGGAGACTTCGATCGCTTGATCGGAAGCGCCAAACATCAGTGCGCGTGTAAAGTTGACGTCCCGGAAATCAAATCCATTGATCTTTGAAGTGTCTGCAATTTGTTGGCATGCTTCAATGGCCATGGCCAAGCTTGCGCCGCCGGGCAGGACTACCAAGCCCTGAATAACATGGTCCATAACCCATGGTATCTCGAACGGCTTCAAGAAGTTTATCCACTTATGCTCAGAATTCAAAGCGTTGAATGTGTTATCTGGATACCCCAAGAGATCAGTGCGAGGTTTTTGGCGCAATCGCTTGAAGGCATTCTGACGAGATTCATGCCAGTGGTCTCGGTCATGATTCTAAGGGTACGCAGGGAGATCCGAGAGTACCTTGTGAGATGTTGGAATACCATTGGAGGAGTTGACATGATTGAGTAAGATCTTGTGGCCGTAGGTCCACAGACATCCAGCAGCCTCTAAGACGGAAGAGTAGGCGTTCTTTCCACGGTGAAGAAGCGAAATGTAAGAAACAGAATCTTCACCAGAAGCCAAAATCTGAGAAATTGGTCCTTTGAGCACACCGTGGGGACCAATTTCGACAAGCAACTGGATATCGGATGTCTGCGCCCTGTGGCCTCTCTGACTTGTCGGTAATAAAATAGATTCCACCCCGCCGGAGAATCTAACTGGGCTCAACATATTTCGGACCCCTGCATTAACAACGGCGTTAGCCACACCGAACAAAAGAAAGTTTTGGTAGGCAAAGAAGGAAGAGCAACCAGACTTACAATAGGTAGAACCTAGTTCAGAGGGCATGATTTTTCTACCAGTCACGGAAGAGAACATTTCAACTGATTTACCACTCTTGAGAGGCTCAACATCCCGAATAGACTTCAGATACACATCCTGAATGAAAGTCATATGCGGCGAGTGATAGGCAGTCTCTACCTTCAGCTTTTTGCACCGAACTTCATCGGCTTGAAGCAGAATCTCGACCTCGTCGATGGCGGTTAAATCCCCCGATAATGTGACACTTAAAGGACTATTGATGCAAGCGACCGCGATTGTTCCCGCAGTGCATTTTGTGATGTATTTCAAGACAGACTCTTCGGATAGAGCGACAGCCATCATAGCACCAGACAGCTCCGGATGGGATGTGAGAAGGGCACCAGAATACAATCCGCGGAAATACGCAATCTTCCAGGCATCTTCACAGGATAAATGTCCGGCTGCGAATGCGGCACCTAATATTTCAAGTCAGCTCAAGCTCCAGGAGAACGAACGAAAGATGGAAAGAAGGATCAAATTTACCAATTTCTCCTGAAGAGTGACCAATAACTGCTTTTGGATAAACACCCCAGTGCTCTAAAAGACAGACCATTGCAACCTGTAAAATGGTACAGAGCGGCTGGCTCACTTCTGGCTGATTGACTCGACTAGTCTCCTCTGACCTGTCCAACTCTTCAACAACAGACCAGCTACATCCTAGAGATGCGAGATAATCACCGGCTTTCTCCAAGCTCTGTCTAAACACAGAGTTCTGCAGGAGTTCGCGTCCCATGTTGGCATACTGTGCACCTTGTCCCGTGAAGACGTATGCACACGTAGGAGTTCTCACTGCACGACGAGGCTTTGGGAGCCCTTGTTTCAGGGACTCGCGAAAGTTTCCGAGTGATCCTGATACAAAGAACGTACGCCAGTCAAAGATCGTACGGCGTTCACCCAATGTGTAGGCAAGGTCATCCATGTCGTATTCCTGTTTGGCATTGAATACTTCCTCGAAATGCCCTGCGTAGGTCTCTTCCAGTCGTCCAACTCCAGTTTGTTCAGGAGACGACAATATGAGGAGTTTCGGAATGCTGGGGAGCAATCTTCCTTGCTCATTGGAGCTGGTATTGGGTGATGAAGCAGCCTCTGTGCAAATAAAATCGGAGGAGGAGTGATGTCCTTGGAGATTATGCGTCTCGAGATAGTGTTTAGCATCATCGACAATTGCATGAGCATTTGCACCCCCATACCCAAAAGAGTTCACACTTGCTCGTCGAATTCCAGTGGCAGTGACTGGCCATGATATGAGTTCGGTGTTGAGCTTGAGTCTCCATTCATCGAGCTTGAGTTTGGGGTTGAGATTGTTCAAGCCAACAATCCCGGGTATGACTCCATGCTCCATCGCCAGAACAGCCTTCATTATTCCTGCCATTCCCGCTGCTGACTCCAGATGTCCTAAGTTAGTTTTGACAGAGCCAACAACTACTGCATTGTCTTTGGTTCGGCCAACACCAATGGATTCCCCTATACCCGACAACTCAATGGGATCACCAATAGCTGTTCCTGTTCCGTGTGCTTCGAAGTATTGGGTGTCAAGAAGTTCGAGGCCAGCGTTCCGGTATGTGGTACGAATGAGTTCAATTTGAGCCTCCTTACTGGGCATGGTAATTACAGGGGTTTTTCCATCCTAAATATATATTGTCAGGGATGAACATGTTGCCGAGGCCCCTGATATCGCAAAAGGCGGACCAGCTTTGAATAGAACTTACTTGATTGAGACCAGATCCACGGATCACGGCTCGAATGGTATCATTATCGCGAAGAGCGTCTTTCAATGGCTTCAAAATCAGAAACCCGAGACCCTCGCCTCTTCCATACCCATTTGCTGCTTCATCAAAACTATGGCATTTTCCGTCGGGGCTTAGAAAGTGATGTGATGTGAGGCCACGCATGATTTCAAGCTGCCAGAACAAGTTTGATGCACCAACTAGAGCCTGATTCGAAAGTCAATGGTGTTCATCATGAATGGAAATTAGAAACTTACCATTTTTTCTTCACCAGATCGAAGGCCTTGGATGGCAAGATGCATGCCAACGAGCGCGGAAGAGCAGGCTGTGTCAAGTGTCACACTTGCGCCTCTCAGGTCAAAGAACCAAGAGACACGGTTCGACAACATAGCTCGACCAAGGCCCGTTGCAGCATAGGGATTGGTGTCATAAAGGTTATTTGTTGATGTGACTGTGTAGTCTGCGCTGAATGCTCCCACGTAGCAAGAAGTTGAAGATCCTGCAACATCTTGTATAGTCATGCCAGCTTTGTAAACACAATTAGAACAGAATGCAGGAACTGGATATGCAGAATAAACTTACCATTCTCAAAAGCCTCATATGCTAGTTCAAGTAACTTCCGCTGCTGTGGATCAGTACCTGCAGCCTCAGCAGCCGTCATAGAGAAGAATGCAGCATCGAACTTCGGGAGGGCTTCTTTGAGGAAAAACCCCGATTCTGTAGTGACCCTCAAGGTGTCAACAAATTATCAATTCAAAGGCTTTGGCGGGATTTTAATTGACTTACGGAACCCTCGCGTTCTGCTGATGGGTGGTAATATGAGTTGGAGTTCCATCTGCTCTGTGGAATCTTTGACCAAGCGCTCTCGCCCTTGCATAACATATCCCAGAATCCTTTTGGACTATTAGCATCACCTCCGAATCTGCAGCTCATGCCAACAATGGCGATAGGCTCTTGCTTATCTTCCATTGTGGAGTTTGTGTTTTAAGACTCGAGTCTGGAGGGCAGAAGTTGAAGTCTTGGAAGTTGTGAAGATTGACGTTGACTTGACGCAAGAAAGGCAGATATTAATAGGACAAAGAGTCCTGCATCTTAGGTAGGGCAAGACGAGGCTATAGTAGCCAGTATTGCATTCACTTGAAGATTACGGAATTTTCTTTATCACCCACTTCTTCCCTGTGAATACGCCATCCCGAACGAGCTTAGCTCTCTTCGAGAGAGACCAAAACAAAACAAATGGGCTCCAAACACAAATTCAAACTCCTGAACTAAAAACCACTTTATACTGGGGATTATACCAAGATTGAGACTCCTAGCACAGAAGCCGAATTCCACTCCTTTCTTTTTGCAAAACATATTCTACTCAGCATCATGAAGATCCTTTGCTTGCATGGGATTCTCGGTAGTGGTAAACTCTTCGAGTTCCAAACAGCTGCTTTCCGGGAGCTTCTTGGTGAAGATTGCGAGTACATATTCATAGATGGTGAAATAGAAGTCAATTCACAAAGTAGTACATTTCCATCCTTTTGATTCTATAAGCCAAAGCAGACAATTCTAATTTCATCAGCCACGACTACAGCCCAGTTTAGGTGGACGAGGAACGCTGGCCCGTCAGAGATTCAGTCAGCACACGAATATATCCAAGCGGTGATTGAAGGAGATGGTCCGTTTCAAGGCGTGATGGGATTTAGCGACGGCGCTGCTATGGCAGCATCCATCATGTTACAGCACGAGACCAACAAAAGCGATCAACAACCACCATTCCAATTCGCCATCCTATTTTCCTGCTCCCTCGTTTCGAGCCCAGACAAAAACTTTGCGAAGGAGTTTTACGAAGCCACGTACAAAAGAAGTTCCGCTGAAATGTCCAAGGCGATGGATGTTTCGGTACAGGAATTCCCAGGACGAAGCGGAGACGTTGATCAGGTTGTTGATGGGCTCGATCAGTCCTCATGGGATGCAGTAGTTAAGGAAATGTGGGAAGCGACCGCAAAGACACAGAAGGAGTTAAGAATCCAAATAGGACTCGAGGAATCGCAGGTCCTGGTAAAGGATACGGAGTCGCTACCAAAGATATACCATACGGCGCTGCTGTCACAGAGAGTGAGGATACCGACGGCATGTATCACAGGAAGCAACGACCCATGCTTCAAGGCAGTACAGATGATGCAAGAGCTTTTCGACAAGAGGAACACCAAGATTTTCGTTCACTCAGGAGGTCATAATCTGCCCAAACAGGCGAACGACTTGAAGAATGCAGTGGCGGCGGCTCAGTGGACAATTCTTCAGTCGCAGCTGATGATTAATCAGCGTTGAATCGAAGTTTGCTACTCTAGAAATAGTCACATAGTCTCAAAGAGACTCACTTCACATTAGTTCACTCAAAACTTGGTAGTTCGAGAAATCAACATTGTTCCATTCCTCGTTCCTGACATAGTCTCTGCTCGTCTAATAAAACCCCTGATCCCCAATCTAGTATCAAGCCCTTGCTCTCTCGAAATATCAGCAAATCTCAGTGAAGTTGATCTCTGATCTCTTTCAAGTATCTATCCCTCTTCTGTATCGTCCTCTCCCTACCTGTTTCCAACCTCTCAAGTCCACGGCGGAGAGTATCAATTTGTGCCAGAAGGGGTACGCGCTGAGTCTGAGGTCGTTCTGCAACTCTCTCTCTCAGATCCCCCAGCCCAACGCTAATATGCCTGAGATGTTCCAGAGTTCCCACGACCCTAGCAAGGGCGACATTCTTCTGTTGCAACAGATCCAAGATGACTTGAATCTCCTCTTCAAAGTCACCCATCTCCTCCAAATTCAACCCAATGTAGGCAGAGAACTTATTTGATGCCTTCACCTTACTCTTCGCTATTTCCTTCATGTCATGTTTGCCCCTATCGTTCACGCTGAAGAGCAAGTCCTCTAGTTTTTCGAGATTCTCGACTGAGAGTTCGGCTACGGTGATCAGGTCGTCGATGTTTTTTTTTACTTGGGAGAGGTGTTGGACGTATTGAAGCTCGACAGCTTCTTCCGTGGATGGCTTGGGGTCGTCAAAGAGCTCCATGCCTTTGTTGACGAACAATTTGATGGCGTCGCCAATACTTTCGATCTCGTCTTCTCGCGCAATCTCAATGAGAGCGCGAGCCGTCCTATGATTGATGGAGATGATGGAGTCCATGGTACGATCAAGACGGGAGTTCAAAATGCGGCAGTCGGCACCAGCTTGACGGGCTCTTTTCTGGAACTCTCGGAGCATTTTGCCAATCTCCTTCCTGTTTGAAGATGGTCCAGTCAGCCACACACCACTCATGCAAATACTTCGTTTCAGAGAACAGGGATGACTTACTTTGAGGGTATGTTGCTCAACTCAACATTTACAGCGACCTCTCTGACCGCATTCTCCCCCCTCTTCATCAACAGCGGCAAAATCACTCCTCCCGCGCTAGCTGCCTGTATCTCCTCGAGCTTGAACTGCAATTTCGCCACATTTTCGAATTCAACGTTGCTGGTTGCATTGATCGGAACACCACAGAACGACAACGCGCGACTCGGAATAGGAGGACGGCAAACAATCATGTTCGCGGTGGTCAGTAGAAGCCCGGTTAGAAACATGGCCAAAAGAGTGAGAAAGGAATAGAGCACAGTGTAGTAGAGAGCGAAGTACAGCGGGGTCACGAACGGGCCCAACTTTCGAGCGAGGAATCGAATAGCTTGCTTGATGTAGAGCACAGTGTAGTAGAGAGCGAAGTACAGAGGGTTCACGAACGGGCCCAACTTTCGGGCAAGGAATCGAATGGCCTGCTTGATGTATGGCCATGGGTTCCAGGGACTGGGTAGAGCCGACTCATAGTCAGAAGTTTCTGGCTCCCGAGAGGCCATGCTTGGATCGATGGTTGTCGTGGCTGTCAGATTGGGATGTGGTTTGGTTTGTTGGTGTTGATAGATTTGTGTTTGCTGTTTGCTGCTGGGGCTCTTTATTTTCCAAGTTGAATTCCAGAGGACTGCTTATATGGGTCGATTATTTCTTTGTGGCTATCAACCGCGTTCCATCGCATCGACTCGTTCTTTGTCGTTTTTTTTACCTGCCAGACATGCCTCGACGCCAAGAATCATCGCCTTTCATGGCTTGGCCAGGGGAGGCTGGCCACCCACAGTGATCGAAACCTCAGACCGCAGAGATAAAGGGAAGTTGAAGGGTGCATGGTGGACACGCATGCAGAGAAGCACCAAAGCGCAGGTGGGAATTCGTGAACTTTGAAAGGGAAAGTATTGAGCATCACGGTGAAGGATGTGGATTGCCAGACGATGACTTTGCATGGGGCTGGGATGGCCGAGAAAGATCGGACGAGAATCGGCACTGCCTTAAATTGCGAGCCATATAAGTCTGGGCACTTTGATATTTTGATATTTTGGGCTGATGCGAATGATGTCTCGCCTACAACCTAGAGCCGACACCGCTCCCGGCATCCTCCGCCTTCACTTCAACCAAAAGCTTGCCTAATATAACATCCGTGTTAGTGATGACCAGTCTTTTCCTTCCCATTGCAGAGGTAGATAGGGGATGAAAAAAAGGCAAGAGCATACCTGTATTAATACCGTTGTAAAGATCCATCAGAGCTCGTTCGGCGGACTTCAAGCCACCCTTGACGATAGTCTCCTTTCGTTGGAGCTTCCCCTCGGCAAGCCATTTCGTAAGTTCTGTTCTGGCAGCTCCATATTGTGATTGATAATCAAATACAATGAATCCTTGCAACCTGGATCTTATGTTAGTAGTCAATCCGAAAGAAAGTTCAATGATCCCAACATACTTGATTCGCATGACGATGACCATGCTGATGTTCTGGTTTGCTGTTAGCAGGAATAGGCGAATAAGATTTTAAACGAGCATACCTTTGGTCCAACAGGCTTTGAAGAGTTATATTGGCTGATAGCTCCACACATCACAAACCTCGAATGAGCCTTCGCCCTGCTCAACGCCAACTCGAGAATCTCGCCTCCGACATTGTCGAAGAAAACATCAATGAGATCCTTAGTCTTCTCCTTGAACTCCTTTGCAAAATCCGCATTCTTGTAGTTCAAAGCATCATCACATCCAAGATCCTTCAACCATTGGACTTTGTCATCACTCCCAGCCAAACCGAGGACCTTCGCTCCCTTCAGCTTGGCGATTTGGCAAGCTACACTTCCCGTAGCACCAGCTGCTCCAGATACGACGACGAAATCACCAGCCTTGACCTGACCGATATCCAGCATGCCGAAATATGCAGTCAGTCCAGTCATACCGAGAACACCAAGTGCGTCAGTGACTTTGCCGTTGTCCGGGACTTCGAGGAGAGATGCTTCCTTCTCGGCTACGATGGCAACCTCGCTCCATCCAGGGGAAGCAGTAACATAGTTCCCAGCTGTGAATTTTGATGATTTGCTCGCGAGGACTTTTCCGATGACTGCTCCACGCATCACCTCGCCGATTTGAACTGGTGGGATGTATGAACGAGTGTCTGATTGCATTAGTCACGTGAGAGGGGCAAAACAGAGGGGTTTGGTCCTTACCGTTCAACCAGCCTCTCATTGCTGGATCGAGAGATAGGTAGAGGGTCTCGACGAGGATTTCGCCGTCCTTGAGATCCTTCTCGCTGACCATGGGATTCTCCTTGATGGAGAAGGTCTCGCCGGGGACGATGAGAGCCTTAGGGCGCTGGGCCAGGACGACAGATGTGTATGAAGATTGAGCCATGATGTTGCTAGTGCGAGGGATTGGTTTACCCATTTTCGATCTCGGAAGGATGGCACTACTTATATATATCAGGATGAGAAGAATGGGTATTTTCAGGAGAGCAGGCTCACCAATGAACCACTATTGTGGCGACGTGGATTGTTTATTATGAAACTCTGCTACTGCGGGACGGCGAGGTAAAGTCTGGGACTGGATGCCTCGGTTACGGGGGATGTCCTGTTTGGGGATCTCGGTCCGGAGCCAATGGGAAAGTTTGGTGAAGAGTCTTTACCGTTACGGCCGGCTCAGGGAATTGTTTTGTAATCGTGATGGATCGGGCTTGCTGTGTTGGGTTGTTCAGACCGGCGCGACTCGTTATCCGAGAGTTTTGCGAGACGGGAGGATTTGGATGGGTGAAGTTAACCCTGCAGGAGTCTCGGAGATACCGATGCAATATGCTCGTCATCGTGGGGAAAGCACCCCGCATAAGAACTGCGGCTGGGAAAAGAATGGTAATCACAATCGCCATAGATTTTGATATTGCACCAGCTAGACGAGCCGCTCAACGAACGAAGGGAGTGCTTCGCTTATGTTTGTTTGATTTCGAGGAAGAAAGGGTCAAAAAATGTCCATCTCACGTGACAATATAAACATCGAAGAATTTCTGAAACCATCAAACATTACATTCATCGCTGTCGTATATGTAGTCTAGTATGTGCAACTATGTACTATAGCATGTACTTGAAATAAGGATTCTCCTTATCAGTGAGATCCTGGAAGGCCATCTTGTCCCGGTCAACATCATTCAAATCCATAGCCTCCCGTCGCTTGTTCTCTCTCGCAAGAACAAAATACAAGACGACGGCAGAGACAATCGTTATACAATAGCAAATAATGAGTCCCAGCCAGAGTTCTGGATAATGTCTCGACTTCGTTTGCGACTTGATCAATTGTGGGCCGACGATATTCCCAACACAATAAGCCACGAATATGGTCGCAGCCATGAAGCATTTCTTCGTTTGACCTGCAACATTCGCCATGCCAATCGAAATGATCAGTGACACCACAGGGCCAAAGAATCCAATGATCGAATAACCTACGACGGGAGCTGCAGCGCGATGGTACCAGTCGCATTTCCAGATCATGGCGCAGCCAGCCATAACCGGAAAGCAGCACAGGACTAGCATGATGATCCTGATGTTTGGTATGCGGGACGACAAGTATCCAGTGAGGAGGATGAAAATCAGGCAGGTTCCACCAAGTGGAAACTGGAAGAGGATAGAGTCCAAGACCGAGTATCCAAAAGTAGAGACGATCAAGGGGCCGAAGCCACTGACTGCTCCATTGACTGTGTAGGCTGAAGCCATCATCAAGGCAATCAGCCAAAACTTGATATCCAGGAAGCATTCCTTGATTTGGGAGATCTTGAACTTGGTACACCGGACACCAGTCTGGCCATGTCTTAACCGCTCTGTGGCAACGACTCTCTCCTCCTGGGTAAGGAACCATGCGGAAACTGGGGAGTCTGGGACGAAGAAACAGACGATCCCAAACAGGAATGTTAGACTTCCAGCAAGTAGGTATATGTACTGCCAGCGTTTCAATGCACCACCAGTGATCTGACCGAATCCATAGTTCAGACTTCCGCCAATGATCGTGAAGAGACCCGTAGCGGAAAACCACCAGCTCTGCCTCAACGCTTGCTCCCTCTGTGTATAGAACGAGCTCACGATACACATGAACCCAGTCGGAATTATGCTTTCCACAAAGCCGAGGAAGAACCGTTGAGCGTAGAGGCCTTCCCAGCTTGTCACAGCTGCTGTGAGCATGCAGACCAGGGCCCAGAAACACACAACACTTCCCAGTATTCTCCCCATATTAAATCTCTGCAGAGCAAAAGTCATGGGATATAATCCTGCCAGCATGCCAAAGTAAAACATCGAAGTAGCCCAGCTCAAGCGAGAAGTGTCGGTGGTTGGAGGGGTCGTTGAGGCATCGACTTGGGTGAGATGGAGGTCTTTGGTCATGCCAAACAGCACCGCGCTGCCTAAAATTGCCTTTCAAGGAAGTCAGTAAGTCATGATTTTAACCTGCAAAGATCCTTACCTTGTCATAGTAAACCAATCCATATCCACAGAACATCGCAGGTACCAAGAACCAGTCGATCTTCCTCACAACTCGAGACTCTACCGCGGGGTCGATATCGCGTCTCTGGTTCCCCACCATAGCAATTGCTACATCCTTATCCTGTATATCCGCCGGAGCTACATTTTCGAGGTCTGCGGATGCAATTGGCGGCGTTGAGGTCGACTTTTCGTCGTTGAAGGTCGGTTGCGAAGCCATCTTGAGCTGTTGCGGCATCGGACAAGCATTCCATCAATTTTTTCCCTCTCGCGCGGCTGGCCATTGGCTTTATGCATCTTTCAACACCATCACCACGTTCCGCTTCTATGCGCTGTCATCCATCGCCGAGACATGTATAATCGGCTGTCCTTCTTTTCATTGCGTTATCTCCTTAATAATCGAAGCTATTCGGGTTGGTGGGGGTACGAGAGGTCTGGTGGGGTCGTGAGGTGGTGGCAGCCGACTTTTGGCCCCCACGGAACACCACCCTTTATTTTGAATTGCTGCGTCAAGGCTCTTTGGAATGCAGACAATAAGCGTCAAAGTGACCGTAGTCGAAGCCTCGTGTAATAGCAAGAAGTCCTTGCTCTTCGTTATTAAGCGGCTTCTCAAGCTAAGCCTTGTTCTCCTGCCACCCCTTCACAATACAACGGCACCTTTTTGCGCCCTAATTCCCCTTTGGTCATTTTCACGTTCTCATATCATTAAGATCTGGCCAGTGACAATGTTCTGTGCCGCTGTGTGAGTGCTGCATTGCATTGCTGCATGCTGCACTACCACACAGATGGGAAACACCATGTCGTTTTCGATGCTGGCCAATAAGACGCTGTACGCCACGCTTAATCAATTTACTAGGATGCTCAGCTGCAGAATGCGTTACGTGTTTGTTTGAGGCGGTTCATGTGAGGCTGGCGATATATCAATGACAGCTTTCAGTCCTTTTGTCGTCCATTTTTCAGTTGACCACACGCCAACATTCCAGACCATGGGAGACCACGATAATCCATCAACATGTCTCTCGGCTAATGTACATGGCGACTATGTCAGAGACAGCTTTCTTCACTACTTCGGCCGTCTGCGGGTCAATGAGCGTCGTGGATTTTTGGCAACTCTTCCTCCCCACAAGCAAGATCAAATTGAAGCAGAGGAAATTTGGATTCGAGGACTGAGAGCAAATTTCGAAGAAGACTTGGATACCAAATTACTGGTGGACCAGATGAAGCTAAGTCTCGCGGATTTTCAGAAAGCATATACTGGGCAGTTCCATAGAACCAACATGGCGGTGGAACAACCAGAAACCAGCACCAGCAATCACGGGCCGGCTACTAGCTCCTGTCATCCCACCCTAGGCTTGGGATGTACCGACAGTGTTCTGCCAGTTTTTATCAAGCCATGCAAGGAGAATGCCTTCTTGTTGAGCTCGAACATGGCGTTCTTCAAGGAGTCGAAACCCTTTACAGATATACGCTACCCAGATCAATTCCCAGACCAACGAATACCTCTACAAGATATCTTGTATAGCAGAAACCCAAATACAAATCCTCTCACTCAGAAATGCGAGAAGGATATGATAAGATACTTCCACTTGCCTGGGAATAATATGGATTGGATAGAGGTAAGCCCCTTTGTAAACCTCTTTCGGATCATTGCTGACCTGTGCAATAGGAGGCGATGGCTCGCTACTACAATGAAGAGCGACCTCATTTTGATGGCCAGTTCAGGTGGCCCGAGAACCCCAGCAATACCTATATGCTTCTGAGGCCAGAATTTTGGAGAGGCCAGCAGCGGCATGATGCGGTTCATACCCGCCATATGCGTCCTTGCTGTAATGTCATCTCAAATGGTAGATGTGCTAGCCTCTCACCGATGGCTTCAGTGCTGATGTAGAACATGCTCCAAAATTACGGGTTCTCGGAAAAGTCTCGTTCTCTTCGTTAGTTACCTAATCAAATCAGGTCCACCTAGGAGGAATTGACACCCTTTTTAGATGCCATACCTCCATTGGGAGACCGAGAGGCAAACGAACAATCTTAATACCACTATTGAAAAGATTGCGGGGTCTCTTGCCATGGATGGAATTGCGGTGAATCCATGGCAGGCGGGCCATATGAGGCGGTAGGAACGAAAAGTCCCCCAGGATCATCCGTGGTACCACTAATGCAACTTTTAGAAAATGGACACCTCCTAATGAGAACAGCTTCAAAATAATAAATACAGCGACCGAGGCTGTTTATGTGGCATTGCAAGCCGAAGTTGCAAGTCGTCCATGGTCGAAGTTCTCCAGAAGCTCAATTGCCAAGAATCTCACTAGCAGGATGGCTCCGACGACAAGCTTGGGGAGGTTTCTTTATCGAGCGGCATTGCTCTATACCGCCATGAATTACCAAGAGCACGCAAGTCTCAAAGCCTACCTCTATAACAATCCACCCTTTTCATCCTCGTAGAACGCTACACTAGTCTCATGATTGGATCTTGAAATTAATAAGGAGGCGTGACTTATGCTAAGTCGTGTATTAAGCTATAGCTCCGAATCAGAGACACAAGCACTTTTCACCGCACCCAGGGTTTAGATGCTATCAGTGCCGCCGCGACATACGCAAGTTGCCCAGGGTGATCGTAGTTAATCAGTTGTGGCTTTAGATCCTTGATGATAGTTAGTACCCCGCTATTCCTTCTGTTGGACCTCGTTTATTCGTTCTACCTAGGCGATTAGTTATTTTACACAAGTTTCCTGAACAGTAACTAACCCCAACAACACTTCTTCAGACACAGTTATCACTAGCTTTCCCAGACGATTTGACAGGAACCTGAGAAACCAGCCAGACGCATCAGATGTACACAAAAGCATCCGAATGCGGCTTCAAACCTGTCAGAATGGGGAGATCAATTCTGGGTATGATCTAGCTTTGATAATAATCGACCAGTGCACCAAAGTGTTCTTCAACAGATCAATATCTGTGGATCAACGACCTAAAGTAGTGGATATGTTCGCAAGCGCTATTGGTAATATTGTGAGTGTCCCCTGGTGATATACGTTCGTAGACTCACCCCTACAGATGAACGGCCAAAATTTGGCATATGAACACTTCTGGAAGGTTACCAAGCAGGTGTCTCAAATATACAGGTTTAACGACCCAGGCGATGAAGCGATAGAAAAAGCACAATCACTCCTCGACATCAGCCCCGAAGGCGAACTGCTTCAGGCTGTCAAATATGTTATTGGCGACTTGCATGCGATGCTTAAAGTACAAGAGCAGCAGCATCGAGTATTCAAGCAATATAAAATGCATTAAGGGAACATGATCGCCTCCGCGTTACGTTCGTTCAAAGAAGTGGCAGGAGGTAAACGGAGGAAGCCTACAAGCGGTCTAGAATCTGATCAAGGGCCATCGGCAAAGGAAGTACAAGCGGAATTGGAAATACGTATTGATGATTGCGCCCAGTTGGAAACATCTGCTCAGAATACAATTGATTTTGCGGATAGTGTAGCTTGTGATCTAGATGATCGTATAACAAAGCTAAACGATCTGCGAGACAGCGCTGAGACGGCTGAGAAAGCTGTAAGCTGCTCCGTTATACCTCAAACATCAGAATCTGACAATTCCAGTTGAATGAACTTCTCGGGCTCAAGCAGCAGCAGTCTAGCGTTGTGCAGTCCCGCGTATCCGCTCTCGAGACATTCCGTCAAGGCCGTTCCATCATGCTGTTCACAATTATCACTATCATATTTGTCAGTATCTAGTTGCCGTTGAAGGAGGAAAAACATCAAATTCTGACAATTTTAGCTACCGCTATCATTTGGGGCCAGTGCATTTGGTATGAGCACAAAGGAATATGGTAATAATGACTGGACGTTCAGACGAGAAATGACTTACGTACATGCTCCCGCCTCGCTAACAATCGCCATTTCTAACTGCTCTCAGTGCCCATCTCGGTCGGAACAATTGCCATATCTTTCACCCTCGCCTTCAGCTCATTTACACGCTCAGTCATCTCGCTCGTATGGACGAAATTCCTCACCAGCACAGGCATGTACGGGCTTTCAGATCGATTCAATATAGACAGCTATCATTTGACAAGGATGAGGAACGACATCACGAGTAAGTGGAGGAACAAAGCGACGACCGAAATTAAGCTGCGAAAAGCCGATAGCGAGAGGAGACAGTATGCCAAGAAGTTGGCGAAGATGAAAGAAAAGAACGAAAAGAACATCTTGGATAAGAGGAGTGTTCCGCCAGGGGCTGTTTGATATTACATCTTAGTTGATCTGGTGGCGAGTTTGACATTTTGAAGGCCATTGTTGTTGAAATATTCTTCAGATATGAAGGAAATGAATAACTGGCGAAGATGAAAAGTATGTAGGTGAATTTGACCGTGATGGCATAAACAATTCAGAAAATTCTCGCAGGCCCAAGTCCTTAGTCCACTCAATTGTCCTGCTTCAAGGTGATGTCGAAAAAACCATCTTCCAGATCTTGACCTCCAACAAAACAGAAAACAGATTGTTCTCCAGGTCTGAAAGGAATTCTACGAGCAGCTCATCAATTTCACGAAACCGATCAGGTCTTGGAAACGCACTTTGGATTTGACATAAAAGTGAGTCAAATCGAGGTTGACCGCCCTCCTGGATGTACAACTGACAGCCCCAAGGACAAAGACTTTGAGGAAATAATTCGCACGGTCTCTGCAAAATGAGTCATTATTGGAGACCTAGAATGCATAGCAGATCATCCAAGTCCTCTCTTTCGACAAGTAGTAAAGTGGAGGATGACGCCAACGTTTGTTGACTTCTCAGAATCCCAGGGTTCGCTTTTGACAGTGCTTTATTAGGGCATGGAAATGATAGACGGTACTCTTGGATCTATAATTCTTCTAAATAAAAACAACGAAGAGGCACGTATTATTCCTCAAGTTCTGGATTAGGAGAAAGAACGCTGACTCCCATCACAGGAGAGAAGAGCCAGCATAGCTTCGATGGAGTCGAGCGCGATTTCCATCGTGAAAGACACAAAGCCAACAGATTATCTCAACTTTCAAGAGCGGAGCATATCACATTATCCTAAAAGCCCTGTAGCTTTTGAGCTAACAAAGGTAGCTGTGCCACCGACGAAGAAAATTTCCCATCGAGCATCCACGCCTCCTCTATCGCAACCACCAACTACATCTTCCGCATCAGATATCGAAATTCTTAAGTCTGCTCTTTCGATAGTTCGGAATTATGTGTCTTCTCTCGATTCCGGAATCAAGCGTAAGGTTGGAGCACAAATCATCACCTTATCCACAATGTTCACATCCGTCAATTCCCAATCACGAACCCGTGCCATTTCCCTCTTCGCGCTAGATCGACGTACTCAGGCTATGGATAAGCATACAAGTGGTGCCATTCTCAGTATAGCGAAAGTGTGCTTCGTAATTGAAAGAAGCTTGGAGGCGATAATAGAAGTGCTAGGGATATCCGGGGAGGGCGGAGAGGATGATGTGTCCGCGGAAGTGCGGGAGAGAGGTTTGATAGAGATTTGCCGGGAGAGAAGTGTTGATGGAGAGAGAGAGATGGGGAGTACAGTGGACGGGGTTAAGAGCATTGTAGATTAGGATCGAGGTTGCTAAATAAAGGATGATGATTTGATCGCCCTTTGCTTCAGAAATCATCAATCAAGCTCTACGGTGACGAAGGCGGCTAATTTGGATCCAATCCCATCGAGTGTACGTACTGATGGCTTCTAAATATGACGGCTATGGCTTTAACTTCAAGATGTTAATGAAAGACTGTCTTACTAGTGATGTTATGCTTGAATCTCTTGGTACGACAGAATTTTTGTCATTTTTGTCAACCCCCCTAAAAGTCGGTAAATTTCGCGAGTTTTGGCACAACAAGTCATCTGCCCCACTATTTCCGGCACAGCAATTCAAAACGTGGCTATGCGGATTGCTGCGGCGTAGAGCGAGGGTATAAGTTGACTTCAAGAATCAGTCCGGAGGAGTTCCTTTCACATTTAATGAAGCCAAGTCGACGCTACTTATCATCATGCCTACAGAGACGGACCCTAAGTCCATCGCCCCCAATGGAGATGAAATCGATACCCGCAGGACTATATCGGAAGGCGAGAGAGTCATATTCCCAAACGATAAATTGGATGATATAGCAAATGGTCTGGAATTCCAGATAGCTCTTGATTCCTTAGCGGGAGGTAACACAGACCCCCTCAAAGTCCATCTTGCGCGGCTGGCTGGGCTGGATCCAAACGAGGTCGAGATTCGCTCATCGCCTTTTGAAGATGCAGAAAGAGATCAAATTCCAGAGTCGAGATTCGAATACCTCGGCGAAATGGACAATCTGAACGACATGAAGGACGGAGGGTTTTCTCTGCCTTCAACTCGCAAGCTAGCTATTCATCTCGCCATTCCGGATGAGGTGTACACCTACAAGCCACTTGATCCCTCCAGGAAACAGATTAGGTTGCTACGTCTCAGCCAGGCAAATGATGAAGGCGTAGTCAACAGTCTGGATCTAAAGATATTCGATTTGATCGACGCTCCTCAATTCATAGCACTTTCTTACGTTTGGGGTCGGCCAGACAAAATTATGTGTTTGCCTTGCAATGATGGCAAGATCATGATCACATCGAATCTATTCAGAGCTATCGAAGTATCTTTCGGAAGATACCCGGATGTCTGGCTTTGGGCAGATGGGATTTGCATAAATCAGGAGGACATGATTGAACGTGGGCATCAGGTTGCTATGATGGGAGATGTGTATGATCAAGCTGCGCTAGTGATTGCGCACACAGGTCACTACGAGTATGAATTCGAACCAAGCAGTTCTCAAAGGCGTACTATGGGAACTTCGATGACGATTTTGGATCACGGTGATGCGCTTGGGATGCAAGATCTTCACTTAGAGGCCGAATTGCCTGAGCACCAAAACTCAGGCGTGGAGGAAGAAAGGAAAAATGAAGAGACAGAGGACGAAAAGAATGAGTCTTCTGCTTCGTCTCAGCCCGCCATCAGCCTCATGAACTACTTATCAAGGATATGGTCTCTTGAGGATGACTTCTCGCTCAAGGGGGACGAAGAGTGGAAGAAAAAGGGACTACCCAACGTCACCCGAGAAGACATAAAAATATGGATCCGACTGTTCCAGTTCTGGAGCGAAGATTGGTTCTATCGAAGCTGGGTGCTTCAAGAAGCGGTTCTTGGCAAAAGAGTCATTCTCCTGGTTGGAGACGCAGCTTGTAGTCTTGATTTCGTGATGCAGTTCTGGGATCTTGCGAAGAGGCGCGATACGCCTGAGATCCTCAAGCATGGGCCGCTGGCAGATGAGTACACTCGTATCTTGCATCTGAGTCCGGTTAGTGGTATGAAGGAGTTGAGAGACATCAAGCATCCAAAACAGACCGTATCCACAGCAGAGAATGATGATACTGTAGATGAGGAGACGAGTAGTCATGGTAACAGTATCCAAAAGTTGGAGGCGAAGTCCGACCTTCTCGATCTCCTCATTCTCTCGCGAGTCAACCAAGCGACTGATCCTCGGGACAAGATCTATTCGCTACTCGGACTTGCTCGAGAAGACCTGGTCGCGAAGTCAATAACACCTAACTACTCAGAAGCCAACACCACAGCAATTCTCTATCGAGATATCGCAACAAAATTCATTCGAGCCGGACGTGGAACAGATCTCCTCAAGCACGCTGGTATCGACCAAAAGATACCAGGTCTTCCATCATGGGTGCCCGACTGGACCTATCAATCTCGGTCTATAATGAATTCCGAGCTCTACAACTGCTCTGGCTCCTCCACCCCATTGATCTCAATATCAGCAACAGATCCAAGCAGAATCATCGTACGAGGGGTCATCCTGGACAAGATCGCAGTTGCTGGCATGGCTTGGCGCTACCACTCTCTCGACAAAGAGCAGGAGAGATTCGCTGCATTCAAGAAGCAGCCTGAGAAGCAATTTCCGCCTTTCGGCGACGAAGATGCCGTATGCCTCATCCGACAGATGGCTAAGACGCTTTCCGGAAGTTTTTGCACCAAGTTCGACGCTACGGAAGGGGTTGAGGCAGCCATGGCCAAGACTCTCGCAATGGACTGCTCCTGGCGGAAGCAAAGAAATAAATCCGATTCTTCTTTCTTGGAGAGCTTTGAAGCTTTCGAGAAACTCTATGGGCATGACAGAGAGGAAGATACGCCACTAGAGCATGTATATATTTCTGGCATCTTTCACTGGGTCTGGGATTTCGATGACGAGGAAAAGGAGAGGCTTCGGACACTGTCATGGCCGTTTGAAGTTGCCGTTCAGGAAGCGCATAAGGGAAGAAGGTTTTGTGTGACGAAAGGGGGATATATGGCTGCTACCAGTTATGATACGGAGCATGGTGATGTGGTGGTCATGTTTGAGGGCTTTAGAACTCCATTCATTTTGAGGAAGTTGGGCGATGATTGGAAACTGGTGGGAGACTGTTATGTCCACGGCATTATGGATGGAGAAATGATAGTCTACACTGATGATACTCAGTCGAGTCTTGACAAGGTGTCAGTTGACGGAAATGGAAAGCCATATTCTGTAAGGCTGTCCGAGGGAGTTGCGACATTCCAGGATATTTGTATTCTCTAAAGCATACCTCCAATGGATGGTTTCAGTACTCAATCATCAATCAATACGTTACTTCCTCGAAGGAAACAAAATGTCGCTATCCTTTAGATTTTCGTATTTGAATGATGAGCATCAAGGTTGAGAATATTTTCTGAGCGATGTCATTGTTCAACATCGTATGGATCGGATAGGCGAGGGGGCGTTTGGCTTGCATAACCACCCAGTAGAGCTGAAATGCATCTCAGCTTCAACTTTATCAGGCAACGGCTTCAACGGAGATCTCACAAAATAATTTCCTACAACAAGTCTTCTCATCTACAACTCTACTCACGCCCATGTCTTTCCCTCGTAATAACTGCGAGTTGATAGGTTCTTGGATAGAGGCTGCAGGAACATCTACTATGGATGATCCACACGCTCGATTCCTTTCAGAAATCGACTTGAGCGGTCCAGACACAGCGAGAATAGATCTCCCGGACGATACCCACTTTATGAGTATAAGTCCAGTGGGAGCCTATGCGGTCTGTGCAGCTCTATGACAATCAAGCAGCTTCGATCTCCATATAGATTCGACCACTACGACGATGGCTCCAAGTTGAGAGAGGCGAGCAGACAGATTAACGGATGTTCAATCTGCACTAACATGTGGGCCGCTCTCCAAGAGTCAGCCAAGGCGACATCTTTGGGGGTTCCGTTCAACAGGAGGAACAGATTCAATAAGACGCACAGGTCATATTATGCTTCAGAACAAGGAGTGTTGACGCCGGTGAGGGGTTTTTTGAACCCACAAGACCTTGATAACAGCGATGACTACATCTTTGACTTTCAAATGTTCTGTGCGCCGAAACTAGACCTCCAAAGAGTGGAATGGATGGGGCCGGAAAATGGATATGGGTATGTCAGTGCAGCTGGTCTGCTTGCTCATCGGGGGAGAGAGAGAAGACCAGACAGGCGAAGCGTCCTCGAAGGGTCTTTTGGGATAACTGTTGAGCATGGTGAGAAAACTATCCATGACTTGCTGTTAAGCTCAGTATGCTGAACTGACGTATGTAGCTTCACCTCTTGCTGCTCTTTTTGCTCACAAGGAAGTGCACGACGCTGCGGACTCAGATGGCGTTTTTCAATTGATCGATAGCTGGCTGGAGAAGTGTAAAGTTTCTGGCTGCGGCTGGGGTGATACAGATATCGGGAAACTCCCTACACGAATCATCGATGTAGGACCTCCGGACGGGTCCAAAGATCCACTTCTCATTGTCACCAACTCATCCCACCAAATCTTGAGCGACATCCGAGATATGAGATACATTGCTCTTAGTTACTGTTGGGGCTCAGAGACAGACACTCCGTTCACCACAATGACAAGCTCGAATCTAGAGGATCGAAAACGTGGCATTCCCATGAGCGGGCTCCCTCGAGCGTTTCAAGATGCGGTCAAAATGACTCGGCGACTAGGAGTCCGTTTCCTCTGGATCGATTCTCTCTGCATACTGCAAGGGCACGATGAAGATGCCAAGGCCGATTGGGCAGCAGAGTCTTCGAAAATGACAGAAGTGTATGGCGGAGCGTATCTCACCATTGCAGCTGCGAGCGCGTCAAATGCGCATGAAGGGATATTGGTTAGGGAGAACAAGCCATATCAGGAGACCCGTTTGAAGCTTCAATCGATATCGCAGCCCGAATTCAGCCATGATGTCTTCATTGGACCTAAGCCTTTGTTCCATCAATCGATGGATGAACCGCTGTTTCGGCGTGGTTGGACTCTGCAGAAGAGAATCCTATCACCTCGTGTATTGATCTGCAACAGAGATCAATTTGCATGGGAATGCCAATGCAGGGCTGAGACGGAAAGCGGGGGCCACATGTTGAGTATCGGTGCCATGAGACTCGAGGCACGAAGTGAACCACAGGCGGAAATGAGCCTTGAGGAGTTCACGAGTTCGTGGCAATGTATCGCAACAGACTACTCCTCACGTTCGCTCACCCACCCGACTGACAAGCTACCTGCGATTGCTGGTCTGGCGAGGAAATTCTTGGAATTCCATGGCGGGGTTGGAGGGAGATATCTTGCTGGGCTGTGGGAGAATAGTCTGCGCGATGATTTGCTTTGGGGCCATTGGTCTATTGACGTTGGTGCCAAACCAGCAAGATGCCGTCCTGAATCATACAGAGCACCAACATGGTCCTGGGCATCAGTTGATGGAAACGTGCGATGGCCGCTCGCAAACGGAAACGGCGAGGGGCCATATCTCGTTGATATCATCGAGGTGCAATGTAAGCAGGATGGCGAAGATCTTTTTGGATGCGTTTCCTCGGGATTCGTGAAGTTGCGTGGGGGATCGAAGAAGATCGATCGCTTGGTGGTGCAAGAACCGGACCAAGACCATGGCTACGAAAACTCTGCAGTGTTGACGATTGCAGAGTTTGGATCTGAGACTTTGAGGTTCGACTGCACCTGTCTTAATATGAGCATCGAGGAAGATAAGTTCGAAATGGAAGTTCTGGCTATGTTGTCTGGATGTCAAGAAGTTTGGCTGTTACCCATAAAAGAAAGCGGAGCCCTTATCTTGGGACTTGAAAGAAAAGACAATGGAATGAAGGGAAAAGTGTTTCGGAGGCTAGGAGCAGTGTTTGATCTCGATTTCCTGTACTCGGATAATTATGGCGAGAGTGGTTTTTTCCATGGTTTGGAGGAGGAGGACTTCACGATATTGTAGGCAGTGGTACTCCGTGGTGAGATATAATTGGACAGGCTGATAAATCCGAGCCTATTGTACTTTGCAAAGTCGCCTCATGAAAGCATGCAACAGCATGGGAAAGAGTTCCTGGTCAAACAAGAGGAAGGGTTGAGGCGACTTGGCAATGCTGACCACATCATCGAGACGAGGCTCTAGAAAGGCCTCTCGCATCGAAATCACGCACTACTCAGATTCGATTCTCAATGCCACGGCACGCCAATCGTATGAATTTGTCTAGATCGCAGATTTGGAGAAAAGTACTGGAAATATTCCCCAGCAATTTCTAGCGACGATCTTGGAACAGACAGCCCATGACTCGCGCCAGATAACAGAGACGCGTGGACCAAGTCTGTCAAGACCAGGCTCAGCCAACTGAAGCAGCCCAGGAGTTCGTCAACGTTTTCCAGAGAATAAAGTCTAATGAGATTGGCTGATGGGGGGAAGCCGGGCCCAACTAGCCATGCACGGCACTGATTATTTCGGAACTTTAAAAGGCGCCGCGATCTGCGATGACATCCACCTTGTTCCATGCATACAGAAGAAACAGTTAGGGATGTAAATTTACTCCTGCGCCTCGATACAACGGCATATCTGATTTCAAAAGAGGAGAATTCTGTGATAGAGTTTAGAGTTAAGCCGGAAATCTTTTCGTGTAGAAGCGGAATCCACGGATTAGTGGGAATATTGAAATGGTGCACGATTGTCTGATAAGCTGGGTTGTTTTGTTAGCCCCTTTCTAGAGCGCCATTCGACGAGCCGGCTGAAGCTTAGTTTTGTAATGGCGGTCAGTGCTGCGAGTACTGATAAGTATCGGAAGAAGTTCGTTTTCGGAAGAGTGGTGTGACAGGACGCTTTCGAACGCAAGATACTTGCGACTACTTAGGTGGTTGCAGTTGCTACAGTCTTGGTTTTAGGTTAACCTCAGGGAAGGAGATTCGTAGTTGAATGCAAGCAGACAAAAATAGAGAGCTTCGGCACTTGAGACTGTCTGTTTAGCTGCCAGTCTCACTTCCATAGTCTTATCCTGAGAAGTCAAAAATTAACCAGGGAAGTCTTTCATAAGTTAGGATCAAAACCAAGTTCTTCGGAAGCTGTTTTATGTACACACAGGCTCTAGAGTATTGCCCGGAAAGTATAATCTCAACACCGACGACTCAGCACAACCGTGCACTCGGGATTTACCCAGTACCTACTTATTGACTTTCCCCACCTTGATCTGAATGGATCATAATGGATACTTTTTAATATCCACAGGTTCCCCAATCGGTAGTGGAGCCTTTCCTCCTTTCTCTTTCCCATGTTCGCCTCTTTCACATCTTTGCTTCACGACAACATACTTCGGTTTACTATTGATACTGACACATTCTCACTCCTCGAGTCGAATCATACCTATGTGATTTCTACTTTGGAGAACTGGACCGGTGTTCCTACATCCTCCATAGGATGGCGCCGATTGTGGGGGCACTACCCCCGCCTCCAGGAACCACCCCCAACTTCGCACATCCAAAAGACGTTCTACGGACCGTCAACTTCGTGACGCAGTCACTATGCATATCCATTGTCACGATCTTTGTTTTAATGCGTATCTATACCCGAGCCGTTATACAGAAGATTATGTACAAAGAAGATTGTACGTACTTGGGAACAACAGCTACCTAGGCACCAACTCAAGAACTCGAGCTCACGTGTTTCATAGGGGCTTGCATCGTATCATGGTGCTTCTTCATTGTGTATATCGCGGATAACATTATGTGTATGTCCACACCATATGAAGTGAGGAAAGTAAACAAGGTACTAACGAGAGTAAAGTCAATTTCTTCGGAGGAGGATATCATCAATGGGAAGTCAGCAAGGAGGATGCAATCAACTTCCAGAAAGTAAAAAAAAACCCCCATCCATACACCACATCACTTCACTACACACCACACCATACCAAAATACAAGGCACTGACAACAGAACAACTTCTACAGGTCTCCTACGGCGGCATCCTCGTCTACGGCCCAACCGCCTACCTCATCAAACTAACCATCCTCCTCTTCACCTCACGCCTCTACTCCCTAGCGCACAAATCCACACTCGCCATCACCACCCTAACCCTCCTAATGCTCGCCTTCTACATCCCCATGGAATTCGCCAAGATCTTCATCTGCAGCCCCATCTCGGCCTACTGGGACCGGGGCGCACATCCGCACGCCTCCTGCCTGGACGTCAAGACGCTCTACTTCGCCGACACGACTGTGAGCGTCATCACGGATGTCGCGGTCCTCATGACGCCCCTCCCGCTCATCTGGGGCATGAATCTGAGTAAGACGAGGAAGTTTAAGGTCGTAGCGCTATTGGCTGCCGGGGGGATCGCGTGTATTGCTAGTGTGGCGAGGTTGGTCATGTTGGCGATTATTATCAATTCGCAGGATGGGACTTTGAATACTGTTGCGTTAAATTTGTTGGCGTGAGTTCTCCTATTTCCCCCTCCCTCTCTTTTCCATTCCTTTCCCCATCTTTGAATTCCAAACTCCCAAAACAAGAACAAAAAAAAAAGAGGGAAAGAAAAGGAATTATGAGAGAAAAGAATCATACTTCGGAAGGTCACTAACACCCACATACAGTGTAGCAGAAGTGTCCATCGGCCTGTTATGCGCCTGTCTCCCCTCCCTTGGCGTCTTCTGCAAACACTTCTCCAAGAGCAGGAACAGCAAGAAGAAAGAGAAAGCCAAAGACTCGGATCAGAATATCGTGCTGGGGACCGTGGGATCGGGTGGTAAGCAGGTCATGAGGAAGGGGAAGTTCGATAATAGTTTACTGATGTGGACGTATGTTGAGGTCGAGCCGGACTCGATATAATTTTGTTTGCTTTGTTGTTTAAATCTGCGTTTTGGCTGCTTTGAGGAATTGTATGGGTTGAGGTTTAATGGAAATATACCCCCGAACTGTTCACACATACACAAAAAGTTCGATTTGTTGGGTTTATTTTTGGAGATGTAGCTGGATGAAGGTAAGACATGCGCAGGTCCGAAACCTCTCAAACGGCGTGGGTGTTGCCCTCGCTTAAAAGAAAAAAAATGGAAACGGAATACTGGGGAAGTTGAGCCTCTACCCCGCGTCCATTGAACTACCCTTATCTGAGCTTCCTATGAGCACATCTGAGGTGGAAAAATTCATGGCCTAGATTCGACGAAATTCTCAAAAACCTGAGGAGGCTGAATATTTACTCGCTTTGAATGCTGCGAGGCAGCGCAAATAGGAAAGCCCCGACCAGCGTTGGGCTCACACAGAACCATCTACTTGCCTCCCTTCATCTGCCAAAAAATTCTCTCTTAAAACATCAAGGTATTCCAAACGAGCCATCAGGAAGCAACAGGTTTGCACCAAACCCTCAAATGCCTACCAGGATAATACGGTGTAAAGCAATCCCTCCACTTCAAGTCCTCGACCTTCGTCCCATCAAGCTCCATATCGAACTTCCTCAACATAGTAGCGAACGCAATGTATAGCTCACACCACGCCAGATTGATACCAAGACAACTCCTCGGACCTCTGCTGAACGCTACCAGGTGTTGATCTAAACCCTTAGCGTCTGCTGAAAGCCATCGGTCTGGATTGAATGTCGTTGGAGACGTGAAGATTTCTTCAGACTGGTGGACGAAAGTACTGGCCATGCCGACTATGGTTCCACCAGGTATGGAAGTTCCTGAAATATTTGCGCCGGTTGAAGGTACGATACGGAGGAGTGGGGAGGTGGCGCCTGGTGCTGCGCGAAGAGATTCTTTGATGGTAGCTGTCAGTAATGGCAGAGTCTCGAAGGCTTCAAAAGAAGGTGGATCATCGATGTCAGGCCAGACGCTTGCGACTTCTTTTCGGAGTTTCTGGTACAGTTCAGGCTGGTCGAGGATGTGGAAATGACCAGTCATGAGGGTGTCGCCAACAGTGACACCGCCAGCGAAGACCATAGTTTGGGCTTCCTCATAAAGACTCGTGGCGTTTGGAATCGGGGCACCTTTTTGGGACTCGGGATCTAAGAGGCGATGGTAGATTGTTGGATGGGAGGTATCTTGGAGGCTGGCTGGATTGGCGGTTACATCTTGTACTTGCTTGCCAAGAATGACCTGGAGATGTGTCAAGCCTGCGGTTTCGGGGGATGCCTTGATGGCTAGCCAAGGTGGAAGTGAGAAGATGGTCTTGCGGAACAGGGGGAAATGTTTGAAGAGGTGGAATGTAGGTAGTGAAGCATCCATGGCTTCTACGATAGGGGCTTTGAAATCCGGTTCATCCATTGCGTGTACAGACTTGGCGAAGCAGAAACCGATGACTGTGTCAACAGTGAAGCATCGGAATGCCAACAGCAGGTCAGCAGACTTGTCTGCAGCATCATTCTTAGCAATGACTTCGACGAGATGATCGAACTATGACTGTTAGTCTTTTCGCTTGGATAGGTAGGATGGTCGTACATTTTGTCTCACGAGGTCTTGAATATTGAGGATGGCTCTCCGAGAGAACATTGGCTGAAGAACATCCTTTCGAGGCTTCGACTCCGCATACGCGAGCATTCCAAAGGAGGAATGATCTTCACCAAAAGCTTCGTATAGAGTCCGTTCCTTGTCCCACCTTGCCGAGGCATTATAAATCTCGTGATACGCCGAAGGCTTGGAGAAGTGAAGCTATTGCAACAATAAGCGACCTTGTTCCTGAAGTTCGTCACCTATCTGACTTGGGACGTCAGCTCTTACCTCATTCGGTCCCACACGAACTATATCTCCTGTTATCTTGTCAGCCTCAATCTAAGACGCGCACTGAAACACAATATCCACGGGTTCTTACCGAATTCCTTGTGCAACCTGATCAAAACATCGACTATGGATTCCTGTGTGACAACCTCGATATACGTCTTCCACCACGTGGTAGCTTTTGCAGCTAACGGTCCAGGAAAAGCGCGCAAAGGGTGGAAGAAGACATTGTAGACCGCCGTTCCCATCTTGAGGCATACCCACGACAACAATAGGGTCCAGACAACAGGCCCGATGTAGGTAGCCATTTTGATCAGGTGCCTGTGATTGTACGCAGGCAGAGGTGTACGGAACTTCGCAAGTCGCTCAAATGGTCTTGTAGGTGCGACAGAGATGAGTGGTATTCGTCGGTGAGGTTGTACGAAGTTCAGTTGCTGGGATAAGAGGAATCGCGGGACGAGAGGCAGTCTGGGAAGCGAAGTGGCGCACATCCTGGACGAGACAAGCACGCTTGCATGCATGTGCAGGACTAATTACTGGACTGGCGGCATGAGATTGATTGCTTATTGTACGGGGATAAATTCGAGTCCTGGGGATAATGAGAGCCGATAACCAGAAATTGCCCCGAGATCGGAAGAAAAGCAAAAGTAGATGTGAAGCGATTAATCAATCTAGACGTGACGGTGTAGGCTTCAGAGGTGGCTTTTAATAAACAAACAAAACATGGAGAAAACCCCTCACTTTACGGCCAAGTTTGATGGTGGAGTGTACCAAGATGCAGTTATTAACACTGCATTGGAAAGAGGAGCAAATAGCTTAGCTAGCTAATCTAGTTTGACTGGTGAGAGCAGCGCCGAAAACAAAACCATGGTCTGATATAATGCCCATCTCCGTGCAGCAAGCCAATATCTACAAATGTCTCTTGACCAAATCGACGGGAGCTGTATACTGCTTTCTGCCCACAATCAAATAATAGATGACCGCAAAGATCATAGTTCCACAGAACATGACCACATTCCAATTCATCGTCTTGGCGGTAACATTCTTATCGATTGGGAAGAATACAAATACCCAGACAACTAGGAGGAAACAGACAGCTCCGATATTGATGAATATTCCAGCGCTACCGAGTGACCATCGTCGTGGCGGCATGGGTTCCTTTCGAAGACGACGGAGGATCAGGCACACGAATGAGATGATGTAAGTACCGAGAATGGCGGAGACTGCTAGAGATCCGATGGCGTTGAAAGCCACTGTAGAACCGATATTGATTAGAGAGAGGAGGGTGGTGATGGCGAATGTTAGGAGGACTGCATTCAAGGGGATATTCCATCCTGGCTTGACCTGGAAAGAATTGTGTCAGTGGATTTCTGTTATCAAGCTGAAAGGATTGTTCTCTGCAGTTCTCAATACTTACATGTGAGATGAAAGAAGAGAATGGCAGTCCCCTATCACGGGCAAAGGACCAGGTTTGTCGAGATACAGTCGCAACTGTGCTGATGCAAGCAGACGTAATATTTACGATTATGATTGCAGTCATGATTGATGTTCCAGCCTTGCTTTGAGTGACATTGTAAAACACCTGGATGAACGGGTATCCGGTAGGTGTCTCCAGAATATCAAAAACACTGCCAAGAGTGAAGCAGAACGTGATGATCATCACGAATCCCAAGGAGCCATTGATGGTTGCAGCCCACATAATAGCTCTTGGCAGGACGATGGACGCATCCTTAATCTCTTCAGACATGTGCACGGCCGAATCTGCACCGATCAAGGTGTAGATTGGTGCCAGAAGGCCAACCATGAAGGAAAGGCCTGTTGTATCCCATTCCCCAAGGTTTAAAAACTCGGTGAAAACAACCTTGGGGGAGTTTCGAGGAGCAAGGACCCACAGAGGAATTAGGACAGCGAAGAATCCTAGTAGATGAATGATCAAGACCAGACCTTCAACCATGGGGAGTTTCTTCGCGAGGAAGGTGTTGAAAACGATACAGAATGCCGTAATGGCAATGACTAGGAGTGTTCCATGCCATCTTTCGAAGACGTACTTATCATTGTCGAGGACTAGGAGACCCTGAATCATCGTCCCAACCAAGAAGGCCAGCGACGCAAGACCAGTCTGCCATCCCAGCACCGAGGTCCAGCCTTGAATTGTCAACCCGACTTCTTCACTATTCAGAGCTTTAGTAACATACCAACAAGATAGCTGACGAACTTCTGGCAGTTGCGCGGCGCAAACTCAGAAACCCAGTGGTATTGTCCTCCAGAAGTCGGCGCCCTATTGCACTCTGTCAGCTGTACTCGTATCGCCGGGTGGAACTTAGTGTTACATTGAGGCCATCTCTGCGATTGTCGCAAAGACCAGCATGTAACCAAGCCAAACCACGAAATATCCCCAGACAAGTCCGGCGGTCCCACCATTGAGTAAACCGAAGAAACTCGTCCTATGTTATCAATTAGTATATCATCTTGGCTCTCTCTTGACAAAACGCACATCAAAGCAATCTCCCAAGTACTCATCAAGGTGCACGCAAATCCCAGAGTCGAGATGAAACGGAAGTTTCGCTACCGCTGTGGTCAGTTGTGACTGCTCTGATGCCTTTTGGTGATACTTAGATACACACGTTCAGCTGTTGTGTTCTTCCCAGCATCCGCATTTCCTGCTCGTCTGCTTCCGTACCTCCCAGCTGGGAGTAGTTGCGCATTTCGAATCCATCCTCAGTCGGATCGGAATGGCTACTCTCAACCACATGGTCTTTCTGACGCTCGATATCCATAGCTGCTGTTTCTAGTTACTGGCTGATAACAAGAAGAGGGCAAGAGAAGAATTGGTTGAAGGAGAAACAACAAGGCGGGCGTATTGCGTGCTGTCTCAGAGAAGTGCGCAAGAAGAAGAAACAGTCTGTCTGATGGGAAAGGGACTTGATAGGAACGCAGACCCATGGAAGTGAATTGCATATCCCAAGCTAGTTTTTACAAGGGAAGTCGGTGGAGGGGAAGAAGGAGGCTTCGAACACGGGAAGATGGTGACCAATTGGGACTGGACCGGACTCGGCAGGGTCGCGCAGTCCTCTACCACTTCGCTTCGCTTCCACCATCCAGTCAACATCCGCTGCAGAACGCCCAATTGCCATGGGTTATCAAGCCATCTTTTCCACAGGGACAGAGTTCCACCAATTTGCTCCTTTCTCCCTGAGAGCTGCGTCACCCCTACGGCTGTTGACCATGCCGTCGAGGGCTCATGTAGGCGACCTTGTTGGTCGGGTCTGTACTGCCGTTGCACATCCAGGAGGCAATTAAGCTCAGCGTCATATCACATTGAAACAGTTGTTTCTTCCAGGCCTCGGTTTACTTCCTTGGTTATCGATATCAGGTGTATCATAGTATGGATGGCACGGGGCACAGGGACTTGCTCCATCTTCCAAAAAGCGCAGCAGATCCACTGCTCCTCTTTTTGAGCCAGCTCCTAAACAATCATTTCACTGCTGAGGCTCTCGAAGAACGGTGGAACTCTGGGAATGGCTTCTAACGGGACGATAGAGCTCTTGCCTGGGCAATCGGCACCATTGACTACCATTACTTCGACGGATCAGAGTGGTGTTTTGTTGATATCGACGGCCATCGGCCTAGCATTCGCCTTCGTCTCCATGCTCATTCGAGTCTACATTCAGCTGGGACTTCGAACAACTGCTGATATTGCTGTTGTACTTTCTATGGTAAGTCTAGAAAGATTCCCCAGAGGACACGGGAAGTAACTCGTGTTAGGTTTTCTACATCTTCCAAGCTACAGCCACATTCATCGGTACTTCGAAAGGATTCGGCAAAACACTCGATGATATTCCTGGGAATCAACTTATACCAATGCAAAAAGTATTGCTCCCCGTACATTCTATTTCAAGGGATACTGATTGTTCCAGGCGATATATGCCAGCGAAATCCTTTACATCATCACGATATGGCTGACCAAATGCTCCGTTGCATTCCTCTTCATTCGTTTATCACCAGACAGGCGGCACACTCTAGCTTCCTATATAATTCTAGGGGTATCAACCGTTTTCATGTTCATTTCAGTATTCATAGTCAGTTTACGATGCGAACTCTCGCAGCCTTGGATTTTCATAGACGCCCAATGTCCCCAGCTGGTACGTATAGCCAACACTTCTTAAAAGCCTCCTATAACAAGAGACTAGTTCGCAAGATGGCAGACCGTGGCGGGAATGGATATTACCACCGAACTGGCGTTATTCTCAACCTCCATCTACCTAGTCAAGAACCTGCAACTCTCACTCGAGAAGAAAATACTAGTCGTCATCGCATTCGGTCTTCGTCTACCGTAAGTCCTTCCAACTCTCCGTATTTCAATCACTTACACATGCTAGAATGATCGCACCCACCATCCTCCGTCTCGACAGCATCCTCTCAAACCTCCACTCCCAAGACCCAACCCTCAAAGGGATAGTGTCCCAAATCTACACCCAAATCGAACTCTCATACGCCATCATAGCAGCCACCACACCCTGTCTCCGACCCTTCATGAAAGCCCTCAGCACGCACTACGGGGCCCCCGTATCAATAACATCCACGCCCAACAACACACACATCTACTCCCTCGCCAGCGTGTCGAAACGTAGCAAGACGATTCCGACGCAACTTTCGAATCACGGCAGGATGAATAACGGGCTGGATGAGGTGCCGGTGCTGAGGTGGGATAAGGGCGCCCATCATGCGAGTGTGATGAGTGGTGATCAGCAGAGCATACAGAGCCATGATAGTAAGCAGATGATCATCTCGAAGAATACGCAGTGGACGGTTGATTATGAGGGTCGGCAGGGGAAGGATGTTTGATTGATTGGATGGTTAGATTTTTATGTTATATTATGTTATGTTATATGATACGATATGATATGATATATAGGATAGATATTCTTGTACTGGGATTTGGAATTTGGAAGACTTGGCAGGTACAGTTGATAAGAAAAAAGACCGAAAAGAAAATACAGGAATTTGGGGCTTGGGTGTTTGGATATGGATTGAGATACTTTCAGGGCTTGGATAGATCTTAGATACAATAAAGGCATTGTAACTTGAAGGAGATTCAAAGTCCAGGGCTTATGCATTGACATGTTTTGTTTTCTCTATTTATTTTTTTCGCCTCGGATAAAGAAAAAAGTACTACCATTTAGAAAGTCTCCTTCCTATCCATGCCCTTCCAAACAATTTCTCTCGTCACCACTGTAGCATCGTAGCTTACTGTAACTTCACAATCAATGGATCCCAAGTTGTCCCAACCCCCTTATCATCCAATCCAAACAATCAATCCAACTCGGATACCAATCACCATCCATCCCACCTCACCACACCCCTCCCCTGCCA
>JAFJYG010000253.1:0-61056 GCA_017366145.1 Cadophora sp. M221 | reverse complement strand
CCTCTCAGAGCTTTACCATCAAGTTTGTACTGAACGACCGGCGAAAAGCTGTGTAACATACAAAACACGGAACCCAGCATGGCCTCATCGATTCCTTGATTCCCCTCTCCCCTCTGCCTTGCGACTTGGATATCACGGTCTTGTTTCCTCACATAACAACAGATATTTCAGGATCCAGACCTATCACTTCCCAAAACCGACCTGGAGCCCAAAAGATATATAGAAAAGAGAAAGAAAAAAATGCGACGCTTTAACTCAACGTCAATGATAGGTCGGGTTGGTCATCATGTTCAAAAATCGTTTGATGTCCCAGCTTGGATTAAAGACTTCAAAAATGATATCCCGTTTACGTACCAACCAGGGCAACACAAACCAGTACCTAATCACACACCATAGCTACTCCCAACTAGGCTCACAACATTTACCCTTAAAAAACCTAGACCTACATCCATCCATACGACCACCAGACCAACTCCGCATCTCACACAGCCCCCCACTCATCAACCACAAACCCCCCGCTAAAACCCCAGCTCGCTCCCAAAACACCCAACCCACTCAGATAACGAAATAAGCAGCTATCATCTCACCCAGCAGCCCGCCAAGCTGTGTGTAATGGTCAGGAAGGCTTTCTTCATTGCAATTGATGTAGTCAACTGCTAACAATGCCTTGGCCACCAGTGTTGGTATTTTGAGCATCGATCGCCCCTACCTTATAGGCCGCCTTCGGGCTGTCTTTTTGTTCCTTCATTCTTTTTCTTTGCCCTTTTTTGGCCCCTTTTCTCCTTAAGTTCCTTCTGTTCATGAATAGGGGTTTTTTTGGATTAGTTTTGTTCAAGGACAGTTTTAGCAACTGTTTTTTTTTTTTTTTTTTGACTGCAGGATATTTTTTTTCCCTTTCGCCGACGATGAAATGGACGAGGAAAACGTGCGAGGCGTTTTGTTGTTGTTTTTTGCTGAGAGTCTTATTGGTTTTATCAAGGGGGGTGGTTACTCCCTTCTGATTTGGATTCCATTGGTAGCTCTAATTAATTTTGGTCCGTCATATTCTGTGGGGTTTAGGGACTTGTTTTGATTGTCCAGAGCCATTTCCGTTAAGCGAGATCTTCTGTTTTTGAGATGGACGTGGAGAGTGGGATTTGCAGAGCACCACGAGCATTCAAGATCACGAGTATGGGGGGCAAGATTCTGAAGAAAGCACGAATTTTTATTGCAATGGCATCTCCATCTAACCTCCTGTCATGATTTCATATCCCAGAGGGTATCTCCACCAAATACGCCTTCTCGCCATGTATAGCGTCATCTTGATGACAGCTCAGAAGATAACACCATCAGAAATGCCGGCATGCAAAGGAAAAGCAAAAGCGCAAATGGATCAGACTCAAATGGCCAGCACAAGCGTGCCCAAGAAATCAACTCGCTGAATCCGAACTCCTCTCTCACAGTCCAAGAATCTCAAACTTGTACTGTGCACGATCCTTGATGGCATGGTTCTTGATATGAGCTCTGACCTCCTCCTGGAAAGCAACCTCATCCCAGTGGTAATTCAAGGTCACAACAGCATTGATCGGATCAGAAAACTCGGGGACCAGGAGCAGAGAGTAGATCGTGTTGATCAGCTGCAAGTTGGTGGTATCCGAGGTCCAGTTACGATCGAGAATGGAGTGACAAATCTTGCCATGGCGGTTGATGTTAGGGTGGTAGATTGGGGTTATGAAGCGGCAATTAGGTGGGAAGGCAGGATAGTCTTGCTCCATGTCCAGGTAAATTGAGAACGTGCCACTGGAGTAGGCACTATCTGGGGGTCCCTGGATAACGATTTTCCAGAAAGACATATTAGCTTCCGAGACGTAGATGTCGTAGTGCGGATGAGGGTTGGCCACAATGTTTCGGATTTCTGTCAAAATTCTCGAAGTGCGAAGGTTGGCATCGGAATGGGTGTTGACAGGACCTTCTTGGGCCTTTGTTGACAATGAAGACAGTTGGACGAAACTGTCATTAATATTGGGGTGGACACGGCGTTGAGGGAATATGTCACTAGTGACAATCTCAGGGACCTTAAAAAGCATGTTAGCTATGCCACAAAGCTTCTCAAGGACGCCAAACATACCGCTTTATCTCTCGCAAAAGCAAAACGCAAAATCGGGTCAAAAGCCAAGGAATGAGCTTGTCGAGGGAGAATGATATCAGGTCTCTCGAGTTGATTCAAAACCGGCTCCATCTCACAGATAGCCATGGCCTGCGCTAGCGAGTCGGGTTTGAATTTGTACCCACCGGTGAGGTAGGAGATGGTGCGAAGATCGACGTTGTCCTCGTCTCCGAGACAGAAAGAGTCTACCACGACTTTGCTTTGCTGTGGTTATCTTTAGCACATTTCTATCTTGGACTTATTTCAGAACTCGGACTGCTTACACGAAGGTTCATAGAGATGATCTCGGCCTTTTGGGTAGATTTGGTGTCCATTCCGTCAGACAAACAAATAATCCGCTTCTTTGCGTTGGGGAACTTTTTGGCATACTCTGTAAGTTGATCATCTGCCAGAGCAAGGGCGTCCCAAAGTGCTGTATCTCCATGTGCCTTGATTGCGTTTACCTTGTGACGGAAATTCTCAATGGCGTGAGTAATTCTCTGAGAAATAACTGCGGAAGATTGGAAGGAGATCAAGCCTAGGTGCGTGTTGAAGCCGTATGCCAGAAGTCTGTTTGAAAAGGCCTCAAACATGTTCTTCAAAACATCAAGCTTTGTAGATATATGTCAGCATGTGAGGCGGCAACAAAGAGTTGTACTTACTCTTGAAAGATTCTTGCCCGATTTCTCCGCTCTTTGCCCACCCATCCAAAGCTTCAGAACCAGTGGAGTGGGCAACCGTTGGCCGTCCATGTCGACATCAGCATTACTGTTTCCATCATTGTCTTGAGTGGTTTCCGAAGCATCGGTGCCGAAGATCTTCTCCTCACTCAACTTTCCAGTGGCGTCTTGGCTGTTCAAAAATTGAGAGAGGCGCGTCCAATTTTCTTGTGGATTTCCTGAAAGGTGGTGATCTCCCTGCGATGCCAATCCTGTCCAAGCTACGGTCTTATTTGAATACCATAGATTACCAGCATTGTTGGCTCGCCATCTCCAATACTTGAAGATAACAGATGCGAAGGTATTGTTAGTCTTCTTTGGCACCCAGTAGGAGAAAAGCATCTGTCCCACACTTTGGTAGATTTTGATGAGACAAAGTTCTTCAAATTCGTCAGTACTGGACGAATTCGTCGACGACGATTCATTGGGAGCATTGATGTTGATGATAGAGTTGTTCGAGATGTTGGCTGATGAGAGATTGCTGTTTGATGGAGCCAGGAACACATTCTTGCAGTGCATCTGGAACTTTGGGTGGCGACCCTTCATGCCTCGGAATGCGACTTTGTAAAGGTCGTTCACTAACATTGTCTTGGGAACGATTCGAGTGAAATCGCCAAGTCGGCTGAAGAATCGCACTGTAATGGTACCGTGAGAAGCTGTTCCGGATCTTGTTGATGGGCCGGTTGCTCCAGAAGCTCCAACAATATCTTCACCTCCGATCCATTTTTTGATTCTGATGGAAAGCTCTCCATTTGACCGCAGCTCCGTGTTTTCGAGGACGAGCCCAGTAAGGGGAGATGAATCGCGAATCTGGAACCACTTTGTGGAAGTTAGCATTGAATATTCTAATGGAACAAAATAGCATTGGGGTTTTATGTACTCTCTCGATGGCATTCCGATCAAAGGTAAAGCCATCACATGTGAAAACAGGATCTTCCATGACATCCCTGGATATGGGGCACATGAAATCATGTGGAATTGCCAAATCTTCCCCTGAAAGCGCATTGACTGTCTCCTTATCCTTCTTTGGAATCTTTGGGATGGTATCGCCGACATTCCAGACGAAATTCTGATCAAGCGAAGCCGAATTTGCAGCCCTGTAAATGAGAAAGTCGCAGATTGCATGCTTGTGTGTGCTCAAACCCGCAATCAAACTCTTCAATTTTGAGATATCTGTTTGACCGGCAGCTTCAATACCACGGTAACGGTAGAAGGGCATTCGTCGCTTCGATTCGTCGAGTTGCTTAAGGCGGTGGGTCAATTCTTCAGATGTAATGTTACTCAAGATTCCCAAAACTTTTGTTGCAATATGTCGCCGATTATCGACGGAAGTGTCGCGTACAATGGCGACCATATCCTCAAAAGATTCGTGCTCGGTGATCAAAGCTAGGCCAATTAGTTATCACTTACAAATACGCAATGGCTAGAATCATCAGAACTTACTCTTCATCTCATCAATAGTAGCACACAGGAATGTGGTGCCGTTAGCAGGGTCAGCCGTCACGACTTCGTCTTCGCTACTGCTAGTTGATCCAAATTCATTTGGGTCTTCATCCGTACTATCCGTGTCATCTTTGATTTCGGTGAAGTCTGAGTCTTCGGACATGCTGCTCGAACAGTCAACACACACCATAATTATCTCATCTGGCTCCTTGAATTTTCGACGGATACCATCACCAAACGCATCGAATATAGCTGTTCCATCGGCCTCGCGTGCTTCAAGGATAGGAACAAGGAGTTGGGTGACGATAGAAACATCGATAGTCTCTTCCCCTCCACCTGTCGGGCGGAAGATGGAGATGTCTTTGCCTGGTTGCGAACATGGCAGACGGCCGATGTATACGCTCAGTGCACCAGTTCGATCCATAGTCAAAGCAGGAGAGTCAGCCGAGGCGAGGGCGGCAGGTGGGAGGACGGACAAGTTATGGCGTGAACATACCGCAGAGAGGTAGTTCAAGTCGCACAGTTCTCTAGCAGGAATTACAAAATTCATGCCGCCCTTGCCCGCGTAGCCTGAGGTGGAGCTGAGGCGATTCAAGTCGAAAACCACAATTTGTGCGACAGCACCGCCAGAAAGAAGGGCAATTCTCTTGACATGATGGTCCAAAGGAATAGAATCCACGGGTAATTCTCCTGTCTTGAGGTAGAGAGGTCCCCCAACCTTGAAAGCGTCATAATATCCTTGTTCGACGAGACCGAATGATGTCTGTACAGGGCGAATGATAGATTCCATCGTGAAGGTATTTCGAAGATCAAGGACTCTCATCGAGGAGATATATGGCATCTGCTCGCTTGCCTGGAGTTTAAGATGATTCGCCTTATCCAAGATCAAACCCAACAGGAGTCTAGTTCCCTCAAAGTATCGCCCAGGATCCGATTTGATCAATTGCATGGGCACAACCTCCTTCAAGACTTCATAGAGTGCCTGAGACAGTGCGGCGCGCTCGCACGGTCGTGGTGATTTCCCATTCATGAGTATGTGAACTGCTCGAACGGCGGGTGGAAATCTTGTAAGAATATTGACCACATGTAGAATAGCGTCTTGATGGGGAAGTTCCATATGCCGAGCAGAGATTCTTTCGGTGAAGACCCGCAGCGAAGACAAGAGCATTGCAACACCTCGAGTTGATTGGATGACTGGGTGTCGCCATGCATCGCTTTCCAGGAATATCGCATCTTTCCCCGACTCGTTTTCTAGTCTATCGCTTGCTGCAAATCTGCGCTCAACGACGTAGATATCGAGGACGCCATCGATTGCGCATTCCGCAAGGCACAGATCCTCAAGAGATAGATTCATGTTCACCGTTGATAATTCGATGGGCGATTCCGAGGTGTGTATGTCCAGTCCGTGTATCGCGAGATCCGCATATCTTCCTCTAGATTCGGTTCCTTGGGAAGACTTGACTTCCCCATGTCTCTGCTTTGAACAGACAGACATGACGGGCAACTTGGTGTAAGTCTCACTGTATACTTTTAGTGAAATGAAGAAGCGTGATGAATGGTAGCCTACCTTTGGCTCGACAACAACGTTCCGCCTATGGGGGTGATCTCTCTTGATTCAATGTCACCACCAAGTTCCATAACAACTTCGGAAACCAAGTACGACTTGTCAACATGACCAGTATCCAGAACCTGAATATTGTTTCGACCATGAACTATGATGAGCTTTCCTATGGGTTCTGATAAGCTGTTACCACCATCGCTAGGACGGAGTTGGGTAAGGAGTCCATGTTCGCTGATCTTTCGGGCAAGGGAGCAGTTGCACTCTGGACTGGCCTCAACAGGAGCTGAAACGGGGTATGAGAGGTGATTTGATATGTGTGCTTTGAGTTCTCGGAGCGTTGTGTTGCGGGTGAGCGAGCCACGTAAAACTGGAATGGAGCGAGAGTCTCTGTACGATCTTGCCAGGGAAGGGGTAATGACACGGATCTTAATAGCACCAATGACTGAGGGGTCATCGACTTGTGCTTGTTGTTCATTCTGATGTTGCTGGAGGAGGTCAGCATGTGTAGGATTTGTATAACGTAACGAGAAATGGGTTATTAGAAAGTTTACCTCAACTGGTGCAGCAGGACCAGTAGGTTGCTTCTTGATTCGAGGTGTTGCAGTCAATATGTCAACTTTGGGCTCGACAACAACATCTGAGAGAATATCGAATTCGTACAGAATTGGCCCTGTTGGTCCTCCGATACGGAGAATGATCTCGGAGTCCTCAGGCCATTCATCGTGGCTGGAGGCGCGTCGTCTCACCTCAGAAGCAAGAGATGCAACGGTAGAGGTCGTCGTAAATGGGACTAGGAGTTGGAAGGGTTCAGCTCCGGGAGGAGACACACTGACAGTGTATCTCTCCAACGGTGCCATATTGGACTGTCTGGTGTCAGTATTGCTTGACAACGGTCATCTGGATTCGTCGTTTGCTGCAGGAAGCAATGATATAGTAGACAGAAGTAATGGCGGGGGAGGGGTAGTGGGGAGATATAGCTGTAGAGCCACACAATGAATCAAGAAGTGTCGATTGCTTGGTAGAAAGAAAAGGGGACTTCACCTGTGAAAAGAACACTGAACCAATTGCGCGCCAAACAGAGTCAAGGTGAAGTAGAGTGATGCTCAGATTTCTGTTTCATGGAGACAAGGCTGGGGGGCGTGGTGTCGTGTAACACAAGGGCTACACAAAAGAGAGTACAGACCAGAAGCCTCAAGTTGATATGTCTTGCTTTGCTTTGTTTGCATGAATCAACTCTCTGATCAGTTCGGGGCTCCGTCGTGGACTTCAAGTTGAGTGTGGTGAAGTGAAGGAGAAGGTCAAAAGAGGATCGGGCTGGAATCATGCAGGCTGCCGCCTCATTGGCAAGGAAGTGAAGAACAGGACAAGCGAGCCGAATGGGAAGGGAGTTGCATTACACGTGACCTTCGACAACAGTGCTCTCAGCCTCAGTTTGCAAGGCGTGTGGTTAGGCAGCTCAACAAAACTGGGCAATTTAAGATTGATTTCATTGATTGGCATCGATACGTACGGCCAATAGTCATTGTCCGGTCGTGAGATTCTAGGCCGATCGAACGAGCCTGGAAGTCAAATCACGAGACGAGATTTGTACACCGGAGAACCTGCAACCAAATTTCCGCGAGTGCACGGGAGGCGAGTGAGCTAGGTATGATCTATCTCCAAGACCATGTCATTGATATAACTTCACTTTCTGAAGTTTTCCCATCTCATCTACTTTAAAGGCACGAAATTGGTACAGATCACACTAATCAACAAGCCCGTCAAGATACCCCGATTTTCTTCTTTCGAACATCTACCAACAGCCACTGAGCTAACCTGTCCTCAAGTTTTCGATACAATCATCTAGATGGAAGTCAATATAAAATTCCCATGACTCAAAGTAGGGTGGTGGAGTTCTAAATAAGTGTGGTACTTATGCAGCCAATGTCTTGAACATGGGACCATGAACCTGTGCAAGAAATTATTCGCTCCTCGAGATTTGATTATAACGTATTTACTTTGTGGGCCAAAATAGGTTCAGACAAGACATAATATAGATACACTGTACAAACTAAGTATATCTGACCTTCAAAGGCTTTCATTCTCAAGTATCAGACTTAATATAGACATCATTAAGGACCTGAGCAAGTAGTCGGTGCAGCTTTCGTTTGTGGTGAGGAATGAACAAGAGGATGGCAGAGTTTGTGAAATTGGATATTTGGTGGATATTAATACAATTAGTAGGATACTGCTTCTAGATCAATAGTAACTGACTTTAGAGAGATCACTTACTACAAGAGTAATATTATTAGTGAGGGTTACAAGTTCGGTATCTTGGTTTTCATGGCAACTCCAAGACAAACGCTGGGTTGCCTAGGCTCAATCCTGCTTGAGTGGCAATTGAAGATAACTGTCATTTTTTAAAATTCATCCAACAATATCACCCTCTGTAGACTTGTCAATTTGTCTCATCTCATTTAATAGCAATAAACGCGAATATTAATCGAACGTGGCGATTAACATGAACGAGAACAGCGAAGGCATATCTCGAATGGAATCCTGATTCAAATATTTAGACTCATCTGCATGAACCATAGAACAGATTGATGAGACTCTCTAGTCCTTGTAATCAAACGGAAAACTATAGGAGAGAAAAAGGGAGGTGCAGCGCGAGCGAGAGCCCGGTTTGTTGACAAATTGTGGGGTGCGCTAGAATAAGCGAACATTCTTAATATATATGGGTTACAGGGTGGGGCAGGTCTTCAAGTCTACCTGCGATAGAGGATGGTACGGGGCAGCAAACTACTAGCAATATGGGTTTGCAACTTGAACAGCCTTAAGGGTATTGGAAATGTAGTCTTCCGATGGTGGCCAGCCACCGATTGCTCATGAGAGACACTTACCAGGGACAGGAATTATCCTCGTAAAACGGGCTCTATACTAGGAGGAGGGTGAATTCCTTATCAATGAATAATATCTGCCAGCGATCGATCATCGGTCGCCATCGGCATCCTCGTCATATATGGTCGTCAGCTACATGATTGTAAGAAAATTGTTTGCGACATGACAACACACCTCAAACGTTCAATGACTGAAAGAACAAAGTCTCTGAATCATCAACACTCCTACAAGCCGCCGCGAGATGTGTATTATGATTCATTTATTCCACCATCACATCTTCTAAAGAAGCACTCCTTGGATACAAATAAGTCCAGAATCCCTCCCACCATATTTCCACCCCCAACAACCATTTCAAATACCTTCCTTCCACCATCCCACAAAACATCATCCACAAACCAATCCAAGCCACACCAACCAACAAAAATGTCCACCCCCACTAAAACCACCCTCGCCAACCAAGAACAACAACAAGAATACGCCCTCCGCCTCTCCGCAATCAGCGTCAAAATCCGCCTCGTCGAACTAAACCTCATAGCCCAACTCAGCAGTATCCGTTCTCAACTCCAAGACATCGGGCGGGCATGCGCCGAGGCCGAGAAGATACTCAATCAAGACAATGAAGAAGAAATGCCGACTCTGGAGCGGGTGGATTCGAGTTCCTCGGAGGAGTCTGGAGAAGGGGGAGGGAGGGCTTACTTTGTGATTGATAACGAGGAGAAGTATGGCGAAATTTTGAGGTTCATTATTGAAGAGGAGATGGAGGATTTGAGAGCGGAAGTTGCTAAGGTTAAGGCTGCTGAGGCTGCTGCGGCCGCTAAGAATGAGGAGGCAAGTTCTAAGAGGGCTGAGTGACTGGGTTTGGTGATTGTTCTGAGGTAGAGGCAAGTCTTGGGTGGGCTAGGACGTTTGTATGGCACGTTCGAAATCCAGATTATTGCATGGACCGTGATTCACAAAGACTTTTCAAAGTTTTATCTTCTTGTCTTTAAAAGTGAAGTTGCCGTTAATCAGTATTCTAACACCTTAGCTTCAAAAGGAGGTAGCTGTGACCTCAAAATGTAAGAGAGAGTGAAGGGCTCCTTCTTTTCTAAGCCACTTTAGCCACTGTTTACTCCATCCTATAGATCGTCTGCGTCTGTGGCTGCTAGCTTTTTGATTGTTGACAATGCCATGCGTGACCAATACCACTGCTTTCAAGCGCGGATTCGAAGCACATTATTCTCAGACATGAAGCTGAATCAACCCCAAGGCATGAGTCGCACTACAAGTAACTTTCTTCGACTTATAAGAAACTAACTCTTACATAATTTTCGGTCTTCTAAATCCTCGCGACCAAGCAATACCGCACTGAGGAACAAGCTATCAATACCAACACCCGCATGCCAACTCCTTCTTCAGCAATTATGCCTATCAAAGTCTCCAACTGCGGTCGAATATGACTCCTTGACCCGGGCGGCGTCTACTTCCGTGAACTCACCCTTGTAGAAGCAAGTCTACACCTCGAAGAAAGCCAAAATAAGATCGAGCAAAGTGCCGATCTGCGCAGACGAGAAGACGAAGAGGCAATCAAAAAGCAGCGACTAAATATCAAAGCCGCACAACAAGAAATCGACATCCAACGAGAAGAACTGAAACGCAAACTACAACAAGCAGAGGAGAAACTGCTGGGCCGAGACGAGGGGAGTGGGAAATTCCACTTCCGGGAAGGAGAGCTCGATGAGGGGATGGAGAGCACGGAGAAAGCTATCTTGCCAGAACAGAGATTAATTCGGGAACAGATGATGCGCCAAGAGCGTCTCGAGCTGGCAGAAATGATATCTGTTTTGAGACTCGAGAAAGAATGTCTGGACCGCGATCGAACGAAGCTTGCCAATAACGAACGTCAGCACGGGGAACAAATCGAGCAGGTTTGCCTCGCACAGGAACTGATAGATACCGAGTTAAAGAATCGAGAAGAGGGTATTCAAACGCAGCAAGAAACCTTAGAGAAGGAGAGGTTGGAGTTTGAACTCCTGCAAATAACCCAAGGCGAGGAAGCACGGAAAGCAAATGCAGAAATTCTGGAACGTGATCGCATTACCCAGGAGACCGAAGCACGAGACCGAGAGACATTACGAGTGACAACAGCTAAGCTTGTTGGGGAGCGTACTAACCAGAGAGAGCAAGCAACTTGGAACTTGGAGTTTGAGAAACTACGAGCCAGAGCTGAGAAGTTGAAAGAAGATGAAGCAAAGGCTATTGAGAAAGTAGCTGCTGCAGAGCAGAAACTAGAGGAGATCAAGGCCTTACTGACGATAGTTGACAAGGAGTTCAAAAATCATCGAGAGGAAGCTTCGGCCAAAATCGATAGCCTCGCTGCGGAGCATGAGCTCAAACAGACTGCTAATCATGTTGAGTTGAAGAAAGCTATTGAAATAGCCCAGACCAAGACACAAGAGCTACAAAACTTGCGTACTCAACTGGTAGAGGAAGACCTCAGGAAATCTCGAGAGAAGGCCCATTCTGCTCGTTCTTCAAGCCAAAAGAACGAATCGCCCACTGGCGTCGACAAACAGAGCAAAAATAAAGATTGCGAGTCGAACGAGACCCCCACCGTCAAGCTTTCACACGAGAATGAGACCTCAAAAAATGTCGACGATAAGCCGGTTGATGGAAACGAATCAGCCAGCCAAAAGTCTGCCAGCATAGCTAACTCTCCAAAAATGGATAACTACGTCTTCATCACCCCAGAAAGCACATCACCAAACCGCGACCATGCCTTAACGCGGGACAGCCATAATGAGGATTATCTCCAAGACAGCGACTCTGATCTCACTGATTGAGATGTGTTGCTACAGTGTATGATGTAATTGTGTACACTATTGTATCTAGCTCCATTTTTGAATAATGAATACGTTGGTTTATCAATTTATTAAGTGCCCCCCCTCCGCCCCCGGTGAGCTGATGCTATTGTTGTGAAGGTCGGATGTACGGTTAGGAAGTGCGTGAAGAAGAAGAAACGAATTTTTTTAGCAAAGATGACTTTGGTGTTTATTTTTTTTTGGCAGGTCAAGAAAAAATATCAACAATAGTTCGGCTATTCGATGGATAGGAACTGGACTGCAGCGAAAGAATTGCATCTATCTCACTTAAGGATCTGGCTATTCAGGAAAACTTGGAATATATATAAATCCAAAAACTATAAAGATAAAACATAACAAAAGTCTTAGAGTCTCAGGCCGTCGCAAGATATTGTTGAGGCACTTGTATATTGAGAGGTTGGGACATGAGCTGTGCTTGGCACGCAAAAGTAAACCAAGTTGCAAACGAACAGCTCAGCTCTACAATTTACACCCCCGCCGGCGTGATAGCCAATCAGCATCTAGATAACGACCTTCTTGGAACTGTCAGAGGAATACTTTTTACATAAAATTAAGCACAACTACAAACACGTGATCGACATGTGACGACGAAAGCCAACCTGGAACTAAGGTACCACCAGGTGTACTGTACCCATCACTTAGTCTGCTCACCATCCTTTCACCAAGAAAGACTTCATTCATAACATATCGTACCGTACCGTATTCCAAGCGAGGGATTGAGAAAGTACAGTACAAAGACAAGAAATGCAGGAATAATTCGGACCTCGGGAACACCCAAATTAAATCCCACATCATCATCGTGAGTCGGCATCCCTAGATCCTTTCGCAAACCACATACACCCACGCACGCACGCAGACGCCCAAATACTCCCGATTTCCTCGTCGTTGGGCTGGTGCGTGCATGCACGCATGGCGTAGTCATGGAATTACAATTGTAACTGGAATTGGAATGGGACTGGGATACGGATGGAATGGAATGGAGAAGGACATAGAATATCAGCCGTCTCGGACGTACAGTATTGAGTTGCGTCGCCCTTGCTTTTTTTGCCTTCCACTTGTCTGCATGAGTAGGTAAATTTACGGGATGTAAGTGTGTGGGTTTGAATTTCTGGGCCGGTTTCTAGGCTCCAGTTAGATGCATGGGTTTGTCAGGGTTTTGCTTGCGTCTTGATGGATGGATGGAGGGCTTGTGGGATGGGATGCGATGGGATACGATGGGATGGGATGGTTGAGCCGGTTTGGAGAGGAGAGATGAGGGGTGAGTGAGGGGAGACATCGGCGTCGGCTTGTGATGACGGATACAGTCGGAGCGGAAGCGGGGAGGGGTTATGTATGGTTCGTTCTATTATTTTTGGAGGAGTTGTGATGTGATGGATGTGATGGATGTGATGCAGGTCATGAGTAAGTTGTTCAAAGTGGCTTGGAGACTTGGGAGGACTTGATTGAGATGAGTGGGATGGATACCTCGTTAGACGAAAAGGGGGGAAAGCCGAGGTGTATTGAGAAAAGGTAAGAAGAAGTAGGAGGAGAATTATTTGCAGGTCGTGATTCGATTCCATAGATGTACCGTATGTATGTATGTATGCATGCATGCAGCTGTATGTGGCTTAAGTACGAAGGTAAGGTAAGGTTCGTTGGGCTTCAACGTGGGATTTCTCTAGCATGGCGTGGCATTAGTTCTAAGAGGCACAGAAGAAAACGGTCCGGCCGGTAAGGAGAGGAACAGGAATGGAAGAGAAAAGGGAAAGAAAAAACTGTATCAAAGAGGGGTTGAAGCCGCCAATCCACTCAGAATGCAGAGAATACCCGCAGGTAAGCAAAAGTACTGTCTTTGATATGCCCGTTTTGCAGCCGGTGTCGCTCTTGGAGGTGGGTTGGTACAGGAGAGATATGCGCTTGATGTAGGTATGAAGTTGACAAGTACGGTTATGTCATGAGGGAGCGGGATTTTTCTAGGGATTCGATTTTCTTTTTCTTTTGGGACGGTGGAGGTGGAGTGGAGTTGTTAGTGGTGAGGCAGATGCAGATTAGTCGTTCCATTCCAGCGGACACTCAGATAGATTCGAGGAGTTCGTCAGCTAGAGTACAGTACGACTCTGCGAGCTGCCGGAATGGGATTCGTGTGCGTGCGTGGGAGCTATTTTGCAAGACATGAGGTTTGGGTGGGTTGGACTGGCTGATGCTGAATGCTGATGGGATGGCAATTCGGCGACGTCAGTGTGCAAATCTGCTTCCGTATTGAGCGGAGACCAAAGGAGGCGAGGTAACGGAGTAAGGCTTTGGTGTCCAGTTGGAGCGATCCGGTTTGCCCGGGCTGTGAAATCTCACGATAGATGGGATGGGATGGGTGGAATGGATGGATTATTATTACGGGTAGGCTCCAGTTCTGGCTGGCGTGCATCATGGATGGATGGAATGGACTGTGGTTGTTGTGCTCGTATGTATGGCTGACACTCAAAGGGTTGAAGGAACTAGGTAAATATGGAATTGATCTGAGAAACGCTGCGCTGGTCGGCGAACGAACCCTTCGCTTGGGTTTGATGGAGATGTTGACGTTGATGAGTTGTTCTCGTAGGTAGTAAAAATTTCTGCACCAGGGAGATCGACTTGAACCATCCTGATTGGTACCGAGTATGACGGCCTCGACTACTATTGTGAGATCGAGAAGAAGAGAAGACTCGGCCAGAAGACTCCGTCCTCAATGGGAAGACCCATCTCATCGTCATGGTTCGGTCTCGCCAAAGAAAGATCCAGGGTCTATCAGGCCTCATACCCCATCTTTCGAACGGTCTTGTCAACGGTGGCGGAGGCTAGGTAAATAAATTTACTTGGGTGGTCATCTTTCCGTGACCTTCGTCTGATCTTAGATTGAAGAGATAAAATCGGGGTAGGCTAAACTATCTTCGGAGAGGGTTGGTTATTTTTACTTTGAGCCGGCCGGACCCAAGGGCCCAAGGGCCACGGAATAAAGACCGCTTAGGGTTGCACTTGTACGATCATGAGAAGTGTGCTCAGCGGACTCGAGATCTTGCATTTAGCATCTGGAATCTGGCATCTGGCAATATGGGAGGCGATGCGAGGCGAGGGGAGGAGATGGGGGAGGATGACGCTGAGGCGAATCTCGTGAGAGACATGAGGCAAGATTTGCACTCTCTGAGGAGGAGTCAGCAGCATCTGACTTGACTTGACTTGACTGGCCTCGGCGTCGTCGTGGAGAGTGCAGGTAGGCTGCAGCCGTCGGGAGAGTTTTTCTGAGAGAGTGACTACTGACTGCTTGCTTGACACATGGGGCTGGGCTAACATTTGATTACGCCTCCTCTCGTCCTCTGTCCTCTCCTCCTGATTTCCTGCAGGGGGCGTCGCTGGTGGATGAACTCGCTTCTGAGAAAATCCTTGCCGCATCATGAGACTTGAGACTCGACAGGTACGAAAGTAGTTTCCAGGGCTAGAAGAAAAGCTAGCTAGCTGTCTTGAATTCATCCAAGATTGAAACACTTTCATCGCAGAATAATATGCGGCGGTGTTTGGTGCCGCGAACCGGTGTTCACCCTGCCCATAGGCAGGTGAGTGAGTGTCGGAGAAGGAAAGGGGTCTCCTCCTCCACAGCTTGCAACTCCTCGCAAGACCGGGAGAAATTCAATGCTCGATAGGGATGGATGGGATCACCGAGTGCACCGAGTGTTTGAAGACATCGTGATTGGGTCAGATGGGGGTGCCTTGCTGAAGAGTCGTCGCCAGCGATGATCGCCAGTGGGTGCGGTGCTTCTGGAGGCAGGGCTTTCAAATCAAACTTTTGAGAGTCGATGTGGCATGGCATGGCAGGACTCGAATATCTACTGGTGACCAGCCTGGACTGTGATCCGATTGGGAAGTCTATTTATTTATTTTACTGTATTCTCAAAGTTGCCCAGCCCACGAAAGTAATTCGGGTGTTGGAAATGAAATGAAAGTGAGGAATGAAGGAATGGACGAGGATTGCCGCGGTTTTCAGCAATAATAGCCGGCGGGAGGGAGGCAATATTCAAGCCAGTCGGTCATTTGAATTTTGAGTTACGGATACGGGGACTCTTTTTCGTGATGAGACGAATCCTATTTGCTTTGCTTCTGGCTCAGAAATCACTGTGGCTTCGGAGCAGAGGGAGGCAGGCAGGCACCTATGAAAAAGAAGGAGAAGAAGAGCAGAGGAACGAACCACTCATCGAATTGGTGACGAAAGTAAGATTTGGTCTCTGGCCAGCGATTGGTGCCTTTGGACACCGCCTCTTCGTTGATTTGGCTAGGACTGTGTGGGACAGGCTGGAGCTGGCTCAGGCGGTTGAGATTGCCCCTAAAGGCCAGACGACACGACCACCACTCACCACAGAAATTGTCAGCGCGAGACCAACCGCGCGTGGTGGCCGGTGGCCACACACATGAGAGGAAAGGGAAAGGTCTTGCTTGGACACTTGGGACATCCTGGGCTGGTCCTTGCGGGCGAAGTTGCGTTGCGTTGCGTTGCGTCCCTTGATCAGAGCAGGCGGCAGGATAGATGCACAGGCAGGAAAGATACACTGTGCGGGCAGAACAGAAACAATGAGTAAGAACATTGATATTGATATCGGCAATGGTAAATACTGAAACCTTCTATTATAATACTCGAGTAAATTGTAGATGTCAGACTGCTGTAAGAGTAATAAATACCTTGGTACAGTACATACTCACTCATAAAGGCTTGCTGCATACCCATACGCACACACAATAAATGTTTCTGTATGGTAAAACATTACCTGGCAGAGCAAGCTGGAAAGTCAAGTCGAACACGATGACTGTCGGCTATGACTGACTGATTGGTACCTCACCTTGCTTTGCTTTGCTTTGCTTTGCTTTGCCTTGCCGGCCTGCCTGACTTCGTAATACTGCCTACTCCTCCTTCTGACTCTGTGTTAGTGTAGTCACTCCTGAGGAGGGTGTGGTGGTGGTGTGAAGAAAATAAGAGACCCAGGCGGAGATGCGCAGCGGTGCAATGCAGTGCAGACGGTGCAGAGTGAGTGTGCAGTAGTGCAGCTGCTTCGGCTGCAGGGAACTTGACTTGGTCTTGGTCTTGGTCTTGGTCTTGGGCTTAGGGAGGGCAGGGTAGAGTAGAATAGGGCCCAGGAAGAAGGGGGAATGGAATGAGTGAGTCCACCTGCACCCACCCACCGCTGAGCCCACCACTCAGCAGCCACCCACTCACTCATTCACAGTCGGGTCTCGTCTCCCACCCATTCTTGTTTAGTGTGCCATGCCCGCCAGGTGAAAGCCACTGGGCCGGCCAATCCTGCCCTGCCCTGCCCTTTCCTTCCCTTGACTGTGCAATCCCGTCCATCCACCCATCCACCCATCCACCCATCCACCCATCCATCCCTTCTCCCTCCGCGCCCGCCCTGTCCTGTCCTGCTTTGCTTCCTTCCCTCTTCAGAGAATAATTGATTCTACTCAACCGCCATCTCCATCCTCAATCCTCTATCCTCCCATCTCCATCTCCATCTCCATCTCCTCGATACCTCGACATCTCGACATCCTATCTACGAGATCCTTCCCTTTTCTCCTCGCCCTTCCTTCCCTTCTCTTCGTCGAATTCGCATCCTCTCGATATCGAAAAGGCCTTCTCTATTCTCCATTCTCGAACCGGTACAGGCCACACTCCTGCTGTTGACGACCACCACCCAGGCCAGTTGAAGAGACCAGCCAGGCAAGCTCAGGAGGTTCGTACATCCTTCAATCATTCACTCAGGGGGGATCAGGCCAAGCAGCACGGCATTCCGATCATTGCAACGGACTCGCCTCCGCATTGCTCATCGTTGAAGTCGGCCTTCGGCCTGTTGTGGTCATACATCTTCCAAGGCAAACCTGCACCAGCATTTTACAGAGCTCGAAGACATCTGCAACTCGAATCCCGCTCGATTCTACACTGCCATCACGCGAACAGTGTCTGTTTCGATTCTCCTGAGACGCTTGATCAGATCATCTGAGGGTCGTCGCGGAAAGTTCTGTGCGGAACAAAAGGCTAACGGGAGCTACTTCAGAATACCTACATCACCCAAATTCTCCATCAACACCCCTTCGCCGCATGGTCGATTCGAATTAAAAACGTTGCGTGACGTTCGTCGCTTTTACGACTGGGTTGAGATTATCTGCAGCAGTTCCTCCCTCGACTTCATTCATATGGCAGAATAATTATACACACCGACCTCTTAATTTTTCTCGTCAACTTTCCATCGCCGACTTCTTCATCGCAAGCTCTCGAGCCTTCGAATATCTAGCTCCTCGCTCAGTATATTCGACAAAGCAAGAAGAATTATTTCTTCTTGTTTCTGACAGAGATCTCTCTGTCAGCTTCTCGACCGCCCATCATGTTGACTTCCGGTGGTGTCTGTGCCGTACTGGATTATGAAATCGATCAGCTCACGGAGTACATCGCTGAGATGGCCCAACGAATTGTTCTTCCAAGCGGTTCCGTTTCTCCGGCTTTCCGAAAATTCGTCCAGGGGCTACTCACTTCCACAAGACTCCCAAGCACCACGATCCTCCTCGGCATGAACTATCTCGCAAGACGAATGAACATGCTCAAGGCCGCCGGCCCGTGCAAAGTCACCGATGGTGTTGTCTGGAGGATGTTGACGATCGGTCTTCTCCTTGGAAGCAAGTTCTTGGACGACAACACATTCCAGAATCGATCATGGTCCGAAGTCAGTGGTATTCCGGTGTCCGAGCTCAACACCATGGAACACGAATGGTTGGAAGCGATGGAATGGAACCTGTATGTCAATCTCGACACGAGCAAGGATTTCAATGCGTGGCTACAAAGCTGGAATGAGTGGCGCGAGAGCAAGAACATCCAACGCAAGGCAACCCTTGACCGTCTTGCGCCGATGCCACTTGCTCCTATCGACACAAATGTGCAGCGGCCGCGACCGTATTCCCAGGCTTACAATGGATATTCCAAGAGTGCTTCGCGAGAGCGTCCGCAGTCTGGATTCCATTCTGGTTACGACCAATCGGCTTGGGTCAACTCGTATCCTACACCACATCTCACTCCTCCATCCGCGCCCGACTCAGGTCTCAACACCCCTGAGTATATGAGTGCCACTGGTGGAGCTCCTCGATACAATGATTGGGCCGTGTTCAATCAATACTCCAGGGGATACCAGCCACAGACTCATGCCACATACGTTCCGACGCACATCAACCCGCAACTCACCCCGTTCACTCCTTACGACAACCATTATGGACATCACTACGGTAACATCTGGGATCATAGTTCTGCGGATTGCAGCTGTGGCAGCTGCAATGTCCAGTCCAAGCAACCTTACTTCATGAACCATGGTTATGGTCAGCAGATCGTCGCCGGATAGACAGCGCCTTCGAATTTGCTCTCGAATGATTTACAATGCTTTTCGCGGACGATGATCATTCGACCAATACCCTTGTTGCCTAGCGCACCGAAACAAAAGTTCTTTTGCAATATTTTTTCTTTCCACGTTATTCCTCAGCGCGCATTACGTTCAGTGGTGTTGTTCCGGCCGGGCCATTCAAAAACACGATAATCACGCACACGGATACACACCCCTCACGATCTCGAGTTGCGTGCGCCTATACAGCGGCTGCCTCGATCTTACGATTTCCTTTTAATTTTCGGTCCCTCGGCGTTGCATCAGCGAATTTAGATTTTTCCTTTGTCTTTCGAAAACAGGTTGGCATGAAGACCGGAAGGACATCCGGTCAGGTGTTTGGGTTTAGGGAGAGGCTCCTTTGCTCTTTGCGGAATAATTTGCGTTGGCCCCTGTTTTTGAACATCGACGATTTTTTTTTCTCGTTATAGATTTTGACCAGCTGGGGTCTCATAAAAACAACATTTGGGCTGCCGATTTCTTCGGTCTCGCCACCCAGGAACTTGTAATTAGGCGGCTCTCTTTCCTCGTTTCCTTTTGTCTTCGAGACATTTTCTTTTTTCTTGTACAATGGTTTGGATTTCTTTGCTGGCTTTCTTGACGTTGGAGAAGGCTGGGTTGCACAAAATGGGGCATGGGATGGAATTTGCTTTTATACTTCAATTCGACTTGGCGCTACAGAATGGATGGATATCGGCCGGTATCTTCTCTGGCTCTGTCCAGTAGCACCAAAACGTTTGCTTGGAGAGTGGGAATCGTGGAAACGAAGCATGCATGGGAAAGAATGGAGCTGCGGGATTTGGGGTTTCACACAAAAGAAGTTCTTGCACATCTGAGATCCCCCTTTGGTTTTGGCTGTTTGATGGATGGGTTTTTTTTCTTCGTTTCTCGCGGAGGTCTTTATTTGAACGAATGGTGAGGGAGGCATTTTGGGCAGGCGGGTGGTTGGTTGGCTGCTTTTACTTGGGAACGTTCTTGATTCTGCAAGATTCCTGCAACACGGAATAAAGCTGCTACTACTGCTTTGATTGCTAGGCTGGGCTGGCTGGACACGAAGTTATGAAATCGGTCGTCGATTTTTTTCGATTTTTTTTCGAAGGGGCAAGCAGTTTCCCTGCATACGATGAGAGAGGCTAGGTTGGAAGTCGATTCATATGAGGATGCTTCAGACGAGAGAAGATTCTATCTAGCGCTCTTTAGGAGAGCGGATGGCTTTAGATTAATATGAAGACAATTGTGCCTTCGATTCTACTCTATTTTGCCCTTGCTTCTCGTGTCCACTTTGACTATTGACTTCCAAGCAGGGGAGATAGGTTCAAAACCCTCATCACATGCCCCTCCTTCAAACTCCGGCACAAACACCAATCAAAAATGAAAGATAGAAATACAGTTTTTTGCAAATGCTGCGGGGTATGTGTGTGAGATGAGGGGCTAGAGTGAGGAGAAGGAGAGGGAGGGTTTCCCAGCCCTCACCCGACGTTCGGAGATGTGGAAGTTTTTTTTTTTCTTTTTCGGCGCGGCTCTTGCACTTGTCTGTTTGGATGGGATGGAGACGGGGGTGAGTGAGATTTTTCCACGGCCCCACTGCACTTCACTTTGACTTTCGAATTTTATCGACAAGGTAAGAGGGTAGGGTACAATAGGTGTTGGATAAAAGCAGACCACGAGATTTGCAGATTTAGATATGTGGGGGCCAGGGTGAGGGAAGGGAAGGGAACCCTGATGCCTCTAATGGACTTGGGAAATTGGAAGAGGAGAGGGGAGAGGAGAGGAGAAGGAGGAGGTTAATTTTTACCTAGGTTTTGATTATATGTGAGGTGGGTTTGATTGGTGCATTTTTCTTCTTCTCTCTCGTTTGGAATGGAATGGATATGATGTGGGAATGAAGAAGAGAAGAGAAGGGGTTTGAAATTGGATGGATGCTCATTTCCCCCTCGTTTTGATTTGCTTCACTTGGTGGTTTATTTGCAGCCTTCACTACAGGAGCGAAGTTGAAAGGGTTTAAAGTATAGCCAGCGCTGCCTGCCTGACTGACTGGAGTTGAAGTTGGAAAATGTTGTATGCTGGAGGATATGACATCCTGACTAAGGAAGTTGGAATAATATAGCAACTACTTACATAGCGCTGGCGTTCCTTATAGGTGCACAACTTCTCATCTCCATAAGATTATGATCTTATTTTTTCTTTTATCTTTCTTGATCTTCAAGAGGTACTTTACAAAAATCCTATAATTATTACGGGCCGATCTCTCTTCATCTCACCCCTTTTACGGGAGGGGTTTTTTTTTTTTCAACCCATTCTCTTCTCTCCGTTTCTTGCTATAGGAAGCAACTATGACATTCTCACAAACATCCTGATCGTCCACCTGGTAGGCAAGACAGTCCAAGTATACTTCGTCGTCGTAGCATTCGCTTTTTCTCGGCTCTTGTTTATGATTTACTTGGCAACAGTACTTCCAGAATAAGTCGTATATGGCCGTATATATTCCCGGTGTTCACCGATGAGTTGAATTCCATGGGTTTATTGAGTTCTGGTGCTATATGTTTACATATTTCGCTTGCACCTTTCCTTTCTTCCACCTTTGCTCTCATCTCATTGGCCCCCTTCTCAAGATTCAAAGTACTACCTGCTTGAAGACTCAAGAGAGACAGTTAAACGCCATCTCCAACGCAACAATGTTCTCACTTTTCTCTCAATTGCGCTAGATGATATGTGTTTCATATTCCACGCCCGAAGTTTTCATCATGTAACTAACCCTAGTTGCCCAGATCAAAATCCACTGTGTCGACATCATCAAACCGGAGTATTTTCCACGTGATGAGACTGTTCATCCTTGTCATCCAAAACAGCCACTTGTGTTACATTCTCCATATCCATTTCCATAGCAACCTTTTTGAAGCATCGCGCTGGGATATTCATCGCGTACAGCCTGTCGAGTTTTTCGAAGGAGATACCCTGAATATCATTTACCCCATTAGCAACCAAATCTCGAGAAAAACTGTGACAGAGATGTTTCAATGAACGGAAGGACTGACCTTTGTCTCTGGATACAGGTACCATCCACCTACAGCTGCAATTATTCCAGTGCCGAGGAAGATGAATCCAACTTTTCCTCCCAAGTCTCCCGCATCGGGATTGATCTATTTGAATCCGTTAGCAATAAGTCTAAAGAGACCGTAGACGCAGGACTTACCATATATGGAACCGTAAACTGCATAATCAAACCCCAGCAAGCATTCGTGATAGTGATGAGACCCTGTGTTGCGCCTCGAAGACGCATTGTTGCAATCTCGGAAGCTAACACAAAGCCAGTGGCGCCGATGGAGAGCTGATAGATGATAGCCCAAGCATAGATGAACGCGACAATACCCCAACTGGCCTGGCTCTTGCTGGGAACACAGCCCATGATTCCGATCAACAAGAGCATCAAGCACAGAATGAATTGTGGTATGACAATCAAGAAGCGTCTGCCGTAGATCTCGGTCAAGGGAAATGCCGCCGTGCTCGCAACCAGCATGACCACGTACAGAGCTACGGAAGCGCTGAAATAGTCCTTGATGCCAATGAGTTCCAAGAAGTATGTAGCATAACCGATAACGAAAGTGGCACCGATCATTTGCTGTGCGCTGGCGGCGAAGATGGCCGTGAAGGTTCGCTTGCGGTTGGTGATACGGAAACATTCAGCTTCGGCATCAATGTTGATACCTAGAAATGTGCGGTCCCGTTTCGCGTCGATGTTTCCTTGGAGATCCCTCGTAAAGGCGATTTCGGCTTGCATTCGATGTAGCTCCATGTCATAAAATTCCAACTCCTTGAAGCCGTAGATTCGTTGGAGTGACTTCCTGGCTTCGGTCTCTCGTCCTTGTCGTACAAGCCAGTAGGGTGATTCGGGGAAGAATGGCCACACGGAGGACAGAATTACTATAATTAAAAGTGTAAGTTGGAGTCTGATATTTTTCGTATATCTCGGATAACTTACGTGGGAAAATGTACATGGCGACCACGGGCATCCACCATTGCCTGCAGACGTCAGCAGAATTTCATCTCTAGTAGTGGATATCCTCTACCATTTGCCTTCAATATCACTACTCCCTTTGGACACAACCACGCTGTCCATTGTCAGCATCTTCCCTTTCAATCGTCTTCTAGGAGATATACATAGCAAATTGCCCGAAAACGATGCTCGTGTTGAAGAAACACAGGAAGAAACCACGGAGTTCCGGGCGGCAAGTCTCGCCTATCCAGAGAGGAGCAATCGTAAACATCATTCCGATAGCAATACCTGAGATTTCGGTTAGTTCAGGATTCAAAAGGAATGCCGTAAGAAAGGTTATATCAACATACCGTTGATGCCACGACCTGCAAGGTGCATCCTCCAATCCGGTGCCAACTGCTGAAGAAGAATGCCCGCGGTGGAGATGAACGAGGCAGCGGGAATACCCCATTTACGCCCAAACTTCTCCAGAAGAGGAGCAAATATGAAGGTTGCCACGACTTCACAGGCAGGAGCGATAGAATTCCAGGCAGAAAGATAACGAGCCGGGATGAGATACGAGCCATCTGGTTGAAGGATACCGAACTTTTGTCGGAAAGCAGGGAGGGCGGCGAGCTGACCACCAGCCACAATGTCGAAACCTTGCATTATCACGCCGCTGGAGATCCAGAGAGCTTGGTTAGATTTAGCAAGAGGACTTTGAGGTATGTTGGGATTCTTGATAACGTACCCCAGAGGGCAAATCTTGTTTGTGTTTTGAGGATTTTCCATTTATGGTCTGGATTAACGACCGAGTAGTTGACTCTGTAGTTCCAATAGGTTAGCAATCATGAAAGATGATACTAGGTGATACTGGAAAGCGTTACCCATTGATCGTAGACATTTTGATATGACGTTTGCGATTGCCACAGATATGAGGGTGAGGGGCCAGACGTCAAGAGAAGTGAGTGGTAGTAGAAGTAGAGATGATTTTCCAGCTGATGTTGATGATGGAACTTGAGCGAGGAGACATCGTGTTATTTATAGACAGGTGGTAGGTATCAAGTTGACTTCTACCAGAAGACTTCCTGCAAATGAGGCGCTCCACCATCACCGTGGTACAAGTAAGTTCCCCAGACTGAAGAAGACGGGGTTTGGGGATATGGGGTAACAACAAGTTAAAACATCTGCAAGTGCAAGCCGCAGATATTCTGGACCAGGAGTACTTTCAGACCAAATTGCCCAGTCATCACTTCAAGCCTTCAAGCCCACCAAACGAGATATCCTTGGTGTTGGTGCAGGTTTCGCGGACATGAGCTCAACTCCGCTTGAGTACGCGGTCATGACTAACCCACCTTTAGTCAGTCTTTGGGGTCGCGGAACTGCGTTGCTACTCCGCGAAGGCAGGACGGGTTGATCTTTGGATCTGAGATACCCAAGAAAAATAGAAAAGATAGAGGTTTCACTCTGTACTCAGTGACGGATCGGAGAATGCAAACAGTTCCCAGACTCAATGGGCTGTCAATTTTTGTTCGGTAGTGTGTTCTCAAAAATTTATTGCTGCTTCATCCAACAAGCCAAGTCAAACCGCTGCGGATGAGTCCGACGAATTAGTCTTGTTGGGTCTGCTTCTTCTGAAGTCAACTCAACATCTCTTCTTAGAGCGCGAGCCTACTCCAATATCCCAAGCCCTTTTTCTTGGGAACATAAGCCATTAAATTTGTGAGTTGAATGAGCAAGTGCACCTGGATGTCTGGATATTAAAGGCTGGCCAACGTTTCTCTTTCCTTGTCTTGACACAGAAGCAATCATATTCATTGCAAGCAAATCGATCTTTCTGAAGAACTCCCACCATGGCTTCTCTGGTCTTGACGAAAGAAGTTTCTGCCCCGAGTTCTGCATATTCACGACCGCTGGTACATTTCACCACATCAACATGGATAAACGACCCATGTGCTCCAGGGTACGATCCTCAAACAGAAACATACCATCTCTTCTACCAATGTACGTATCTTTGCTCCAATGGCTACCAAAGCTAAATATCCAACTAACATAATATTTAGGTAACCCACATGGTTGCGAATGGGGAAACATGTCCTGGGGACACATGACTTCAAAAGATCTTTTGAACTGGAGTCTTAAGGACAACCAACCCGTCTTGAAGCCCGACCAAGAATACGATAAGGCTGGTGTATTTACTGGCTGCTTTGTTCTTGGCAGAAATTCAGGCAAGAAACTCACTGCGGTGTACTCGTCGATCCGGAAATTGCCATTCTTCTGGTACACGCCTCCATACCCACGGGGTGCATCTGGTATATCTCTCGCAACATCCGAAGACGGCGGCAGGACGTGGACCAAACTGACTAGTAATCCTATTCTATCCGAAGAGCCAGATGATGTTATGGTGACTGGTTTTCGTGATCCATTCCTAGCACCCTGGCCTGCACTGGACAAACTTCTCAACCGAACTCAAGCTCAAGGACAACTTTACGGTCTGGTTTCAGGAGGTGTAGCTGGCTCGGGGCCAACTGCATTTTTATATGATGTCCATCTCGATGATCTCACGAGTTGGGCATACCTAGGGCCGCTGATTGATGTGGAACCCAGATTCCAGCCTTCGAAGAAATGGAGTGGAAACTACGGAGCCAACTGGGAATGTACGAATTTCATGACACTTCAGGATGGGTCCGTGTCACGACATTTCCTGATCATCGGCGCGGAGGGCAATGTTGAAAGAGACCATGTGAAGAGCTATCAACTTCCTGGTTGCCTTCCGCCCCGGACTGTGAGGGCTCAATTGTGGATGTCTGGAGATATTGTTAGAAAGGAAGACGGCTTGAGGTTTCAGTACCAGTCCGGAGGCTACTTGGACCACGGCTCTTACTATGCTGCGAATTCTTTCTTCGATCCTAGGTCTGGTCGCCAGATCGTTCATGGATGGATTCCGGAAGAGGATATACCACTCGATCGTGCCAGAGAGAAAGGGTGGAATGGGGCATTGGCAATTCCTCGCGAGGTCTTTCTCCTCACCATACCATCTGTTGTTAGAGCTATACATAGCCCCCTCTCTGAAATCTGTTGCGTCGAGCTCGAGTCAAGACCGGATGGCTTGAACAGCCTGCACACGTTGGGGGTAAGACCAATCGTCGAGGTCGAGTCCTGGCGCAAAGGCTGTCGCCAGTATCAACAAACGAGCACTTCATTGCTACTCCCTCAACCAGCTAGCAATAAGCGCAACTTATTTTCCACAACTACACTCTCCTGGGAATTAGAAGCCGTCATCTCATTCCAGCCAGGATGTGAAGCTGTCGGCTTCCACATACGGCACAACGAAGACCTTTCCATCCGCACAACCATCACATTTTCCCTAACAACCGAAACAATCACCGTCGACCGAGAAGCTTCCACGACCTCTTCTGACTTGAACGAATGTTCCGAATCTGGTCCCTTCTCACTTTTCACGACTTTACAGGCAATTGATGCGGACCATGAAGTACCGGAACAGACGCAGGAGAAGCTCCGTCTAAGAATATTTTCGGATGCGGACGTGCTTGAAGTCTTTGCTAACGATCGATTTGCTTTGGCGACTATGGTTTATTCTGACACATACGATGCTTCTCATGGTGGGATCACTGCGTTTGCTTCTGGTGGTGATGAAAGTGCAATATTTGAGAGCATCATGATATGGGATGGGTTAAATGGGATGAACTCGGTATTTACCATTGAGCACGATCTCAGCAAGTAGCTTATAACTATCGCACACATCAGATAACGAGGTGTTTCTTCAAAACTTCATGAAAGCGTGTTTCCTCCTTGATAAAATTAATTTGTAATTATTGATTATTTCGCTTTTATTGTGCTAGTGTCTTTTGCAGAACATCGTCACATATGACCAGCGATGTTGTATTCGTCATTGAACATGGGGCTTTCCCCCTCTACTCTCTGTTTCAAGGTATTGGCGAGGAGATTCAAAGACGGACTTATCCCAATCATAGATCGATTGACGCTGCTCGTCAAGGCAAAACACTGTCTCAGCCTGTCGTTATCAACAGACCGCGTGAGGCCAGGTACGGCAGCACCCTTCATAGCCGCCATCGTCGTCATGAAGATACTCGCGAAAAGAGTCCACCTATTGACGATACATTCGTTGAATGCAGCCAGAATGCTGGGGACGAGCTGGATATATGCCGCGAAGAATCGATGGCAGTGATCCTGGAGCTGGCTGGTGACGGCTGAATCTTCCGTGGCTTGGTATACAGCAGGCCAGTATATCGATATCTTGCAGCAGTAATACTGAACCCGTAGGAAATTACTTAGTGGACATGGTGTTGGAAAGAAAATGCTGGGCGATAGCATGTCCGACGAATGGGGAATCTCATCCTCCATCCTAAATTTGATGATCCCTGGAAGATACTCATACCATTCATTCAACTGCAATTCAAGCTCCAGGGCAATACTGGGTGCGTATGTCAGATTCCCATCTTCTGTCTTGCGGATGGCGGTGTTGCAGCGATGGAGCATTCGTCTCATGGCGATCTCGGCGAGGAAGTATGACTGCACTTTGTCGCTGCCGAGACTTATTACAGAAAGCACACTGGCGGGCGATGTGGATGCATCTATAGTTGGCCAGACCTCCTGATCAAAATGCCACGTTCTGCGGCTATCTGGGAGTGCCATTTCGTCATCGAGTGTCCAGAGTCCGCTTTGTACGACGTCGAATTGAACACTAAGTTCACTTTCTTGACAGTCAATGTATGGAATCTGGAACATAGTTATGGGAATTATTCGAACCTTTCGAGTAGTAGAACCGCCCAGTATGATCGTTTGAGGCGTTCGTGAACCTCGATGTCATTTTCATCCAGGCTATTGATATCAGATCATTCGTAACGTTGAAGTTCAAAATGAAGCCTTACTGTCTCAACATATTTTGTATTTTGAAAGAAGCAATCAAGCAATAATCATGGGCATGACATGGTCTGGAGAGACAGCAATAGTAGATACTCAGTAGTATCAAGCTCTGCACACTTTCTAGACTCTCGTCAGTAAGAACGATCGGAAGTGATGCCAATGCAGCCTCGAAATATGGGATGTGTGCAGGTTCTGCCTGAGCGCCATCCAACAATGGAGCATGCTGAGCCACAAGACCAATGGTTGCAACCAGAAGAGTGACGCATGTCTCTGGGGATGGTGACAGAGGCCCCGATATGATGCGGAAATACTGATCTGAAAATTCCGGCCGAAAGATCGGATACCAAGCATGAACATGTTCGGAGAAAGATGCTAAAGCGCTGAGCAGAACATCCATCTAATTAGCTGCTGTTCATAGAAGCATTTGGGGTGAAGCATAACTTACGATAGAGCTTGTTGGTGAGCCACCATATACAATCTCGAGGTAAGCGCTCCTGGTCTGGGTATTGCCATTCTTTCGAGTCGCACTAGCTCTCTGGCGAAGCCTGAATCAAGTCCCAATATACTCATTACACGCTGGGTTCCGAGAAGCTTAAAGGGTGTCTTCTCTTCTTCGTTAATGTCTTGTTTCTTGGTTCGCGTAAATCCATTTGTCTGTGGACAGTATTGCGATGGTGGCTGAGATAGGATCTCGGTCATGCAATCGAGCCGTTGGCTGATTTCATCCAGCTTGCGCTCAATGCTAAGATTCTTCTAGTCAGTCCAGTCGTAACTCCACACTGACTCCGAGAAAATATAAAGTGCAATGGAGCACCTGGTCTAGGACGAAACAAGCTTACCCGGTCGCTTGGGGCTCCGGCACTTCCTCATATTGGCAGTCGAGGCCACGAGAAAGACAGAACGAACATGTCGGTCTTTGGCGACCGCAACGGGTTCGTCGTGATCGGCAAGTATTGCATGAGATGGGTCTGTTTCGCTTTCGCTTCGTCGAAGTTGGAGGTGGCTGCTGAGGGGAAGCCGACCTGCTCAGACTGGCAGGGGAACCGGTGCTCTGCATCTTCTGCTGGTATTGTATGATTTTTTCTCGCCGGAATGGTAGTTTCTCCATCCGATGAAAGAGAGGCCTTTCTGAGATCCGTCGCGGAATGTGGACCAGAGTTTGTGTGTGTATGTCGCGGAGAGATGAGAGAGAGCGATGGGAGTGGTGGACTGACATTACTTAGTACTTTCCCGTCGCGGAGCCATCTTTCCTCTCCGCGAAAGTGGCGCATTGCATGCATCTATTGATTTAACGGGCTAGGCTGGGCTTGTAGAATAGCTGGAGACTTTTATTCTCAAACCCGAGCCAATAATATCACCCGTTAAGATTGCTTGCAAAGCAGCGCAACAACACCACTCTCCGCGAAACGGCGTATGCACCTGCACCCATCATCTGGTTGCCCCAGACCATTCCCCAACTCTAACGCAATGGAAAGCAAGGAAGCGAAGAGACGAATGCAGCAAATCAGTGAAGAAGTTGGTGCAGATCTCCGCAAAAAGAACACCTTCAGGTAGGTAGGTATCTAGGTACTGTAAGCAACGATCCGCAGTCCTCCATAACAGCTCAAAGTATAATAGTTCCTCCCTTCCCTCACTTGTCATTATTCCTACTCGCATCTCAAGATACTCTTCTTTCATTGCAGTTGACCGAATTCACAATCAAACACTTCCATTGTACCACAGACTTTTAATTTTGACCCTTTTCGTCCTCTACATCGACTTGACTTCTCACATAGCTAATTTTCTGACACCCAATTCTCAAATTTCGAGACATGTCTTCTCCCTCGTTCCTAGACGGCGACTTGATGTCCGCAGCTGCCCAACGCAAGACTGCTCGTACCGCACGAATTTCCAGCTGGGATCAGTCCGGATTGAACGAAGATGCATTCGTAGTTCTACCAGGCGAAACAGCTGTCTTGGCTGATATCGAAGGTCCAGGCAAGCTTACACATTTGTGGTTTGTGCAAACATGCCGCCGTATTCTTGTAAGTTGTTGAAGAAGGGGCAATTTCACAGAGTTGCGTGCGGAGACAACTACAAATGAATGATTACTGACTTCCTGATCTTTACAGGGGCCCGGTCTCATCCCTTACTCGAAATCCGGCGTTGCAATGATGGAGATCCATAACGCATTGGGGTTGAACTACGAGGACAGCGACCCCGATTACTACCGTAAGGTAATCATCAAGATGTTCTGGGACGATTCCGAGACACCCAATGTCATAGCCCCAATTGGCGATTTCTTTTGCTTGGGCCACTCCATGGCAGCGAACTTCCAATCAATGCCCTTCACCGTCTCCGTCAAGCCATCTGAAGAGAAGAAGTTCGGCGGTGCTGCAGCGTTCAACTGCTACCTTCCAATGCCCTTCAACAAGCGTGCTCGGGTTGAGATAGAGAATCAAGGCGAAGATGCCTATTTTCAATATTTTTATATCGATTACGAGCTCCGCCCAGCCCCTTTCGACCCATCTGAGATCCTCTACTTCCACGCTCACTGGCAACGAGAAAACCCCACCGACGGTTGGGCACCAGATAACATGCAAACCAACAGCTTGGAGACCCAAGTCCCTAATTTGGACGGCAAGAACAACTACACAATTCTCGAGACAACTGGATCAGGGACGTATATCGGGTGTAACCACTCTGTTCTCCATCACCAAGGAACGTGGTGGGGCGAAGGAGATGACATGATTTTCATCGACGACGACAAGTGGCCTCCGAGCATGCACGGGACGGGCGGGGAGGATTACTTTACCCAAGGATGGGGCATGCAGAAGAACGCGTACCCCTTCTGCGGCACAATCATCCACGAAGAAGATGTGCCAGGCTATCAGGTGTCCTACCGATGGCATCTACCGGATCCAGTACGCTTCAATTCTAAGATCAGAGTCACGTTGGAACATGGGCACGCGAACCATCTAAGAGATGACTGGTCATCCACTGCGTACTGGTATCAGACTTTGCCTGGCCCAAAATTAGACATAGCACCCGTGGCAGCCCGGCTTCCGAATAGGCCTCAGGTGAAACCGCCTCCTTATGATGGAAAGTCAGGATTGAACGTCTTGACGGACCTCCAGAAGCAGAATATCAAACAGCGAGATGAACGGATGAAAGAGTTTGTGGATGATCGAAATAAGTGGTTGGAGAGGAGGGCGGCTGCGAGTCGAGAGAGGGCGAGGAGTAATGTCGAAATTGCGAAGGATATCAGGAAGCGGTTTTTTGAAAGCTTGAAGTAGTTTGTCGCTGGCTGAATGCGATGTCTTTGTGGAGACGTTGAAAGGGAGTTTCTCTTGTTTTTCTAATAGCCAATTTGAAATTATGTTCCTGTCGAGATAAGCGACAGTCTCCCCATGCCATTCCACTCCATTCCGTGCTTTGGTACTATCTTAAATGTTCCGAGATCTGAGTGCCCTTCTCTCGTCATGGTGATGATACATGTTGTGGAGCAGACTTTCTCGCTTACAAGCGAACCCCTTTCCTTCATATTTTCTCGATGAGGTGATACCGAAGTCTGTGTTGATCAAAGAAATGACGCTAAGCGAAATCCCTATTCGCGAACCCGCCTGGGGACTTTGTTCTAATATTCAGCAAATCCAGGCTAGATTTAAGCCGAGACTGGGTTTTCGAGCTAGCTGTTGTGGCTGGATGAGAAAAGAAGATGAGAGATGATTGAGATGGAGATGCTCGAAATGGATGTCAATATGGCTTTTGAGATCGCCTATTCTCTGACCATAAATGTTGAAAAGTAGTACAGAAAGGACACTTACAGTAACTACCTAATTAAGATGAAATGACAAATAACAGTATGTACCAATCTGGCTATCTACCATCAACTCTATTGCCAGCAGACACTCAATTAAACAACTTATCATCCGCGGAACAAAACCTTGCCATCTCAAACTGCTCATCAGTCTGACAAACCAGAAGCTTATGCCTCGCACCCTCCTTACCCACACTCTGCACCACACCCTTAATCGGCTTCTTATTCGCCTCCGCATCAATCTCGAAGCCCAAACAAGCCGTCTCTTCCGCAACCCTTCGTCTCAGCAGATCGCTCTTCTCGCCAATCCCTCCAGCAAAGACCAATGCGTCGACTTTCCCATTGAGAATCACATAGTAGCCACCGATATAATTCAGGATCCTGTCAAGGAATATATAGAAGGCGAGTTTCATCTTAGGATCGTCGGACGCGGCGATAGTACCGAAGTTCGTGGTACCGGTAAGAGCTTTCCAGCCTGATTCCTTGTTAAGGATCTCTTCTGCGCGGGAGATATGGAGTTCGGCTGTGGAATTTGGAGAGAGCTTCCCTACGTCTGATGCGTAGTGGAAGACAAGACTGAAAAAGCATTAACACTGAACTATATTGGGTATAAGTGAGAGAAAAAATACCTCGGATCAACACTTCCACTCCTCGTCGCACCCGGTAAGCCAGCCAAAGGTGTCAAGCCCATACTGGTGTCGTAACTTTTCCCGTTCTTCACTACACACGCACTAGCTCCACTTCCCAAATGTAACACGATCAGATTCGTCTCACTCTCCTTCTTCCCCAAGTGTTGCGCCACGCTCCTCGTGATGAATGAGTAACTGATCCCATGGAAGCCGTACTTCCGCAGCTTGTTCTTCTTCGCTATCTCCTGATTGATAGGATATGTCCTGATATGCTCCGGTATGGTCTGATGGAACTCGCTATCGAAGACTGCCACATTCCGCGTCTTGGGCATCTCCTCGATGCAGTACTTGACGATCTCAAGCGCCGAAGCATTATGAAGTGGTGCTAAATCGGTCAGAGCTTCAAGTTTATGATACGTCTCCTCATTGATAATCTGCGGAGTTTCGAAATCCCCACCATGGACAACGCGATGGCAGACAATAGCGATATCGTCCTGTTTCGAGATATGCGAGAACTCCGAGTCGGTGATCAACATGTCCAGCATGTACTTGAAGGCATCCTTCTGGGTCGAGATCTTCTCTTCGAGTTTCTGGTCTCTGCATATCAATTGCGAGCCGCGGGTGTATTTGAGTTGAGGGGGAGGAGAGGTTAGGCCGTCGATTTGAGTTTCTGCTAGCTCTTTCGGTTCTTCTCCTGACGATGCTGTGTAAACAGAGATCTTGACCGAGCTGGAGCCGGCATTGATGGAGAGGATTATTTTGGACATGATGAAGTGACTACCTAGGATTGTTATTATTTCGGTTGATGTAATTGAACTGAAAGACACGGAATTAAGATTGTCAGAAGCTTGCTGGGTGGGGTTTTCTTTTATTCTTTCTCATGAACACCTCTCTGCCCCTCCAAAGGCGTGCCCCTCATCAGCTCATGATATGACGTTCCTTTTCGGAGCTGTGCTTATCATAAACGAAAAATCTAGCTGAAAGGAGCTAGCTGCATGACTTTAAACAGGGATAATAAGCTGATTGCAGGGGTGCCCAGCTTGGTCAGGCCATGATCCTTTTCCATTCTTCGATCTCCAGATGCAACACTCATGCCACCTTTCACTACTGGGTTGGGCGGCACGACTGGAACCGTATGAGACTGCATAGGCTGACTGAAGTCACGCATTGTCGTGGATAGGTAGGTAAGGTTATGTGCTTAATTATCTTGGCAAGGCTAAGGAAAACAACAAGGCTAGATGCTCGCCAAAAAAGGGGGGCCGAAGCGAAAAACAAGCGATGACGTTGATGAAAATACACTACTTTACCTACCTACCTATGCAAACAAACGTCTATCAGTGGAACGTTCCCAACAGACCAACACTATTGAGATTGCCGGCAATATCTATGCAACCATTTAAAGATTCTAGATCTCTAAATCTAAGTTTGTGGGCTCTAGAGCGTGGTAAATCGGGTCCTCGAATCCGAGACTTCCGTTGTTGTGACGCAGCCTGCTGCTCTAGCTGGAGTTCTTGCTATCAAGCTTTCAGGGTACAAAATGGATTGTGCTTGGACGTTTCTTTCACCTGTGAAGCAGCCCTTCCTCCTTCTCTTCAACTCACATGTCCTTTTTCTGTCAATTGACTTTCTAAGACCTGCTCAACACCAAATCTTCACAGCTAAATCTTGATCAACAATCACCAATATGCCTGGAGAGGTGATTGACAGACCGAATCCCAAGGCATTGAAGTCCTTGATCCCAGAAGATGTTCTCAAGCTTTCAGTTCAGCTCGAGAAGGTGCAATTGAGTGATGCCGACCTTAAGGGATTAGAAGAGTTCCGCAGAGCAAGTAATTACATTGCAGCTGGTGAGTTCTCCATTTTCAAATTGCGAAATGCAATAATGCTGACCTGAATAGCTATGATTTTCCTTAGTGACAATGCCTTCCTCGAAAGAGATCTCACCCACGATGATATCAAGCCAAGGTAAGAAAATTTTAGATAAAAATCAAAAACAGCAACTGATATCCTCATAGACTTCTAGGACACTGGGGAACATGCCCCGGTCTGACCCTCGTCTACGCCCACCTCAACTACCTCACCCGCAAAAACGACCTCGACTGCATCTACGTTGTCGGCCCAGGTCACGGCGCCCCTGCCATTCTCGCATCCCTTTGGCTGGAAGGTAGTCTAGAGAAATTCTACCCACAATACGCACAAAATAAACAAGGTCTTCACAACTTGATTACTGGCTTCAGCACACCCAACGGGTTTCCAAGTCACATCAATGCAGAAACACCAGGCTCCATCCATGAAGGTGGTGAGCTGGGATATGCTCTTTCAGTTGCGTTTGGAGCTGTCATGGATAAGCCTGATTTGATTGTTGGCTGCATCGTTGGTGATGGAGAGGCCGAGTCTGGTCCAACTGCCACGGCTTGGCACGCGGCCAAATATATCGACCCTGCTGAGTCAGGAGCTGTTATCCCTATTGTTCATGTCAATGGCTTCAAGATCTCCGAAAGAACGATTTATGGTTGTATGGATGATAAAGAGATGGTCACGCTATTCACTGGATATGGATATCAATGCCGATTTGTCGAGGATTTGGAAGATATCGTAAGTTTGGCAAGTGAGGCGTAATAACACGGATGCTAATTATGAACAGGACAGTGATTTAGCAACCAGCTTCCAGTGGGCTCTGGATGAGATTCGTAAGATTCAAAAGGCTGCCAGATCGGGCAAGCCTATCATGAAGCCACGGGTAAGCAACGAACCTTTGACATAATGTAAACACATAGAGCTGACGGTTACTGGTAGTGGCCCGTTATCATCATGAGAACACCCAAAGGCTGGAGTGGACCCAAGAAAGTCGACGGCGAGTTTGTGGAAGGATCTTTCCACGCCCATCAAGTACCCCTAATGGCCGCAAAGACCAATAAGGACCAGCTCGCGGATCTCCAGAAATGGCTTCTCTCCTATGGCCCAGCCAAGCTCTTCACCGAGACCGGAGATGTAACTGATTCTATCAAGAGTGTCATTCCCGCGAAGGCAGAAAATAAACTTGGACAGCGAGCTGAAACGTATAAAGCTCACGAGCCACTCAAGGTTCCAGATTGGAGAAAATTCGGGGTGGAGAAAGGAATAGAGGAGTCCTGTATGAAAGCAATTGGTAACCTCATCGACCAGTCTCTCGTCGACAACCCAAAGTCTCTCAGAATCTTCTCTCCAGACGAACTAGTAAGTAACAAGCTCGACGCAGTCTTCAACCACACGGGCCGAGATTTCCAATGGGATGAATTCTCCAACGCTCGTGGTGGCCGAGTCATCGAGATCCTCAGCGAGCATACCTGTCAAGGTTTCCTGCAGGGCTACACTCTCACTGGAAGGACTGGAATCTTCCCATCGTATGAGAGTTTCCTGGGTATCATTCACACGATGATGGTTCAGTATAGCAAGTTCAACAAGATGGCTCGTGAGACAACCTGGCGAACGGATCTCTCTAGCATAAACTACATCGAGACCAGCACATGGACACGACAGGAGCACAACGGATTCTCTCACCAAAACCCGTCTTTCATCGGTGCGGTGCTGAACCTCAAACCCGACGCAGCGCGCGTCTATTTCCCTCCCGACGCTGTAAGTTTGCGCTCGCCTAAACCCCCTTTTAACATAAGCGAGAAGGACATCCTCACTAATAGAACAAACAAACAAACAGAACACATTCCTCTCAACCGTCGCCCACTGCCTGCGCTCAAAGAACTACGTAAACCTAATGGTCGGTTCCAAACAACCCCAACCCGTCTTCCTCTCCGTCGAAGAAGCAGACGCCCACTGCCAGGCCGGCGCCTCGATCTGGAAATTCGCATCCACAGACTCGGGACTAAACCCAGACGTAACACTCGTCGGTATCGGCTCCGAGCTCATGTTCGAAGTCGTAGTCGCTGCTGCAATCCTCCGGCGGAAATGCCCCTCCCTCCGCGTCCGCGTGGTGAATGTCACAGACTTGATGATCTTGGAAGCAGAGACGCTCCACCCGCATAGTCTCACGAACCAAGAGTTCAATTCGCTGTTTACCTCCGATCGCCCGATTCATTTTAATTACCACGGCTACTCGAATGAGATCAAAGGCCTGCTTTTCGGACGCCCGAATCTAGATAGGATATCTATTGAGTGTTATAAGGAAGAGGGATCTACCACTACACCTTTCGATATGATGCTCCGCAACAGCGTGAGCAGATACCACGTCATCGAAGCGGCTATCAAAGCTGGCGCGAAGTCTAACCCGGAAGTGGCGCTTGATATGACGGCCCTCCTGGGGGAGGTCAGACATCAGGTATCGAAGGTGCAGGAGTATATTTTGGAGACGGGGAGGGATCCTGAGGGCACTTTTGATGTTCCGAGGTTTGAGGGGACGGTTTTTCAGGGTGGGAAGAAGGGGGAGAGAGGGGGAAAGGAGGATGGATTTTTTGTAAATTGATTGAGGAGGGTGAGGGATTGTGAGGGGGTTGGCACTGGTGACGAGTTGTGGTTGGCTGTGTAGATTACATGTTATGAATAGTGATGAACTTTGACCATATACTTGGTTTCGTAATTCTGGACGTGTGGCTGGTTGAAGTGGGAAATTGGCGTGGGTGACAATGTTGTCTATTGTCTAACATAAAAATCCTACAAGGTGGATCTCTCGAACTTTACCGTTACAATGGAATCTAAAGCATAAACCAGAGACGCAAACCAGATTTTGGGATCCAAACACCGTGACGCCTTGCAATGGAGAATGTGTGAGAAGTCGTATGCCGTTCATGCTCCACCCATCTCTTCATCCTCATCCTCGTCACTATCATCCGCCGAGTCGTCCCCATCTTCCTCCTCAGCTGGAGCCACCCCTCCAAGCTCGGCGTTGATGGATGTCAATAGCTCTTTAGCGTGTTCTCCCAGCCTCTCGTCCTCATAATCCTGCTGCTTGAAAAGTCGAAGGCTGTGATCAAGCCATTGCCGACTAGAAATCCACGAGACCCTCCAACTCTCTCCATCGCCATTCTCTGCCTTGACCTCTCCATTCTTCTGCTTCTCTCCCAGAATATACAGACCCCAGCCGCCCAGATACCAAACCTCCACACTGCTATCATCCTCACCAACCAAACGCTCCAGAACTTCGATAGCCTCCACATCCATATCGGCCTCCATGAGTAACCTAGCCAGACTGACGCGAGTTGGGAAGTCTGGGACAATCGTGTTCTCGGGAGGTAAATCCTTCCACAGATCCAAACTCCTCTTCAACGCCGCCCTCGCATCGTCCAACCTTTGCTGAGAAATCCGCACGTTCGCAAGTGTCTGCCACGGCTCCGCGAACTGCGCCGCAACCATCGTAGCCTCCGTAACCAACGCCTCGCACTTCTGCTCCGCATCCTCCTCCCAACTCAGATCCGTCATGTAGACCTCCACAACACCACACAGCGCCACGGCCAATTTCCTCGTCTTCTCCGCCTTCGCCGCCTCGCCCTCCTCGTTCAACTTCCCACTATCGAGTAGGGCCTGGATCTGTAACCGTAGACTCATAGCCCCCTTCTCAAACCAATCCACACTATCCTGACCACCCTCCTCACTCAACTGCGCCAGCCAGAGGAACTTCTCCGCGCCTCCACCCAGCTCCTCTGGCACTGAACCATCCTCGTCGATCGTAGCGGCCTGGAAGAAGTATTGTCGCGCCGAGTCGATATCCCCCAATTCAACGTGTATCTCGCCCAGCAGGTTCAGCGCAAGGAGCGCCTCCTGGGATTCCCCATTGACTAAACGCAGCGCTTTCATCGCCGGCTTGACAGACCCCTCAATATTGCCCTTCTGCAGCTCGAACGCAGCTTCCGCGAGCAGATCGGAAGGAGACGCTGACATGGTGGCTTTCGAGAAATTCCCGGACGCTTTGTTGAGTGCTGCTTTCTTGTCTTTCTTAGCTTTCTTGTTGCTGGGTTTGGTCTTGGCCATTGTATGGTTTGTATCCGTAAATCTTGAGACGAGGCTGAGGTCTCTCAAAATTATTTTTTCGGGAAGTGGGCTGGGTGGCGATGACGATGTTGATTGGCCGGGGGGCCTTGCTAGCGTCTGATTGTGGAGGAGACCCCTCATCCCCCTTCAATGCCTTGTTCAAGCCCTGCATTGCCCCTGTTTGACTGCAGCTTATGGGAAGCAATAAACAACCAGTGGAGTATTGACTGTTTACGAGGTTTGAGATCGGGTGAGAGCATAAAGTCCCTTTGAATGTTCATATCGAATCGAGTCTGTTGAATTAGACTGAATTTGACCAGTGATCATGCAACAAGAGGATTTCGGCAATTCGTTTCCATTATTATTAGATGGATATCAAATCCTGTATAATGCATCGTTCAGTCTACTTTGTAGTGACTTGTTTTAACGATCGTCTGTAGCCAAAGGGCAATGTATCTTCCAACGCCTCGGGCCCTATATAAACGACAATATGTGAAGGGTAACGCCAACTTGAACCAGATCCGCAACTAATGAATCTCCTTCACTTCCTTTGATCCAGCTGTCCCTGGTCGTTGAATGTTTCCAAGCTCCTCTCCCACACCGCTCTGCCCTCTCTTCCTCCCCCCAATATGGAATCTGGAAGTGGTCGGTGACTGGGTGGTTGGCTCTGCGTTGTTGTCTCCAAACTTGGAGAAGAATCCCTTTTTCTTTGTATGTTTGGCTTGCTCGTCGTTCAATCCGACGTCCTCGAATCCCTCCTCTGCTGTAGGTGGTTGTCTTTCGAATCGGCGCTCATTCATCGCTGATCTAGGAAGCCTGGGTAATCTTGCAGAATCAAGACTCTGTCGGCCGATCTCGTGTCCAACTACTGGTGATCGTGCGGAGATGTCCTGAAGAGTAATCAGAATACAGAATGTCGAACAACCCGTCTGAAGACTTACGAAAGACCTCCTGTATGAATCAAATGACTCGCGTGAAATGGAAAATGGCTCGAGATCTTCGCTATTGCGAGTACTTGCTGAAGTGCCAGAAGGATGCGATCGCTTTGGCCAAAAGCCTTTCTTCTCTGGCGGGGAGGGCTTACGAGATGGTCAGCAAGCATCCCAACAATGTAGATCAGACGAAACCCACAGGCAAATATACTCCACTGTCGTTAACAACTGTTTTCCGAGGATCAATCAGCCAATCTATCTCCCATTTTGCAGCTTGCGATCCACCTAGGGTGCTCGTCGCATACCGGACATCTTGTACTCGACGGGCTCCTGGCTCTGCCCGCTCTTGATGCTCATGGCAGATGAAGCCTTGGAGCCCGTCGTATCGACCTTCTCGAAGGCAGGCCGAGTACCATTTTGCGACAGAGGTCGGATCCCTTCTTCGTACGGCGCCAGACCTGTCTGAACATCGGGGCGCTTCGCAAATGGATTTCTGATCGGCATTGTGAGAGTGTGGAGTGATGCGCGCAAGAGAGTTCTATCAATTGGTGTAAATGCCGAAAGTTCAAGACGAAAGTTCAAGACAGAGTCTGGAAAACGAGACAAGAAAAACCAAGGATATTTCAAGTACTGATCGGGAATATAGAGCCACTCGTGACGTTATTTACAGTTCTTGCAAGGAGGGGGTTAAAGTGTCGCTGCCCCCCTTCCCTGAGGGCCCGAGAATCTGCTGACTGTGCTCAGCCAACCGGATGTTTGAATTCCGTCGGGTTCTGTACGTACTGTAGTTAGATCAACCCACTACGAGTATTGCCCTTGGACTACTGGGAGAATGACAGCTACCTAGGTACATCTGCAATGGAAGTCATCAGCTTACTGTTGAAACATCCATTTCTAATAAGCACCTCGGTATATATCCATAATATCACTGAAGCAAAGCCTCCTAGCATGGAGATAAGGGGTCCCGAGGAACTGGACGTGGGGTTGGGTACGGAGTGTTACAAGGTTCGTTCCGTGAAGCCGCTGTCTGGACAAACCCTAGCAACGTATTGGACGTTGGTTGTAGTGGCAAAAGGAGATTATTGGCTGTAGCCGACTGCTATTACTATTTCATGGCATGGTACAAAATAGTAACAGCAGTTGGTCTTCTCTGGGGAGTCGAGAAGCCCAATGTTTGTATAGAAGATTGCCATTCAGGATCAAATTCTCTGAGCAGTTGGGGAAAACCAACTCCCCCCAGCCCAGCAGGAACTGACCTCAGGAGGACCTTTCGCATAGTACAACTTGTCTCGATTCACAGAACCAACAGCAGAGCCCGCATCGTGGATATGCAATGCAGGTGGCTTAAAATACCCAGCTTCAAGCTGAAAAGGCGTCCAGGGGCGAATGTCTTATATGTACCGCTGCAGCATTTCCCAGGCCCTTCACGAGGTCCTGTTCCGATCATACGCCCTCCAGCCTTGACGTGGCAATATATCCAGTGGATGACAGTCCCCAATCTGCCTATATCAGGCGTTGATATCAAGCCCATCACAGACGATCAACACGCCGTATGGCTGCGTAGGATGAGTTGGTGGCCAATAGAACCCAAATTACTGGTATGCAGCTTCCGTATTCACGCCATTTCGAATTGAAGGACAACTGATGCTCTGTAGATTCGAGAAGAAGCTTGAACCTGAAAGGTCTGTTTGGCGGAAATGCCACAAGCGTCACTGAAGCTCGAAGTGGGATTTCCCCAAAATAGCTCTGGGGTTTTGGCGAACTGGGTCGGCTCGAATAGTGGAGCAGAATTAAAAGCAAGTCAAGCCAACCAACACATCGATCCGCCTCAGATGTTGTTTTTTGTCCTCCGTTCCAGAAGAGCCAACATGTTGGGTATCCGCGGCCGTACCCAGGCTAGTTGATGTCCTCATGCGTGCTGTGATCTCCCGAATGGGTCGCATCAGGTGCGATACTGTATGGCTGCCCCAGGGACAGCCTCCATCATGTCCTCCTGGGTTGTGATTGATAGTTGGATGCGTTCCAGGATCTGATCCGTCACTCTGATGAAGAGGCTTTTTGAAGCAACCTTCATATACCTAGGACGTATTTCCCTCTTTCTTTGTGGTGTCAGCCCTTTTCTACCCCGTGGAGGTATTTTCATCTTCGCTTGTGAATACACCTTTCAGTCTCTCGTTAAGAGTGTGAATCAGCAGAGCAATATTTCCGTCATACCCTCATATAATATTTCATCCAGTCGCTGGCGTTAATCATTGCCCGAAGGTCCGAAGCTGCTGTTGTGCTCTTTGACCAGCAGGCACAGTCGATATTTGTGTGTTGAGGATCTGTTGGTATCACCTCTCTGCAGCTATCCGAGACCCAACACACGAGGAACGACATCTGGAAGTCCCAAATTTGGATTGTCGGGCCGTATATATCCTTCCCTGCAGACCACAATCTCCCACGTCCTTCGATCCGTACATATAACAGAACGAATGCGGATGGAAGTCAACAACACATAAAACTTCACCTCCAGCACACTGCCGCTGGATAGGTAGCCCAGCGACAGCCACGATACCAAGTCACACTTCATAGGGACCAAAGTTGGAACAGCGCGCATCTCCAAGCCATCAACCAAAATTAGAGAGAAGATTGGGGTTGTTCGAAGCTTCTGGGTTTGTCCTTGCTCTTGCCAGTTTGGGAATCCCCATCAACAAACTCAAGATTGCCAACCTTAACCCACGTGCCGAACATTTTCAGACCTCACCTCACCTCGACATCCTCAAACACATCTCGCGGACGCCATAGGCGTAACCATCGAGGACAGCGCGTACTCTGTCACCCTTGAAACGTACTTCATCATCAGATATATACCGCAAACATGTTTTTCCATTCGTGGGAGTTGTGGGAGCAGATGACGTTTGTGAGCAGAAATTCAACGTTGAAAAAGGGCTTGCTAATGGATAATAAGGTTCTTGCTTTGGCTATCGTGGGAGTCATTGTCATAGGCTACGCCAAGCTGCTTTGGAGGAATAGACTTGTGCAGAGGCAAGAACTGGTCGATGAGGAGAAGAGAACAAGAATCCAGCAGTTGAGAAACAGTGGGCAGATCGTTGAGTCCCGCAAGAGCCACGATATCCCCTTTGGAATCAGAGCGATTCAGAGCGGAATACAGGTCGATGGAATATGGATCTCACAGACAGCCACTCCGATTCCAAGCCAGCTTAAGCTTGGTCATCTTCGTGGCAGCTCATCAGACAACATCCCTGGTACAGAGTCTAGCAAGGAGGCCGAGGTTTCCGAGGACTCCAATCCCGAAGCTCTGCGACCGTCATCGAGGGAAGGCAGACCGCTGTTCAGGAACAGCAATTCAAGCGGCATACATCAAGTGCAGGGTCCTATGAGTATGGGCGAGCGACCAAATTCGGCAGGGTCCAAGTCAGCATACAAACCACGAACAGCTTCCCACCTTCGTTATGGGAGCCATGGAGTCTACGATGAGGAAACACTGGGTCACCTGGAGGGGAAGGCATCGCCAAAAAAGAAAGTTCAAGCTCATCGACCTCGTGGTTCACGGAATATCGATGTGGAGGGCGAGTCGTCATCAGCTGCAGACAACGAACGTTCGTCCGACGCTTCATCCGAATCTGATGCTACTCTCTCACACAAGCCACGTCTAACCAGCGATCCTTCTCAACAAGGCCTCTTGAGTGAAATGTCAAGCACAGATATAGCTTCGTTAAGCTTGTCAAGCGTTACTTCAGCCAAGCCAATCAACATAATCCAGCCGCCACAGAACTCGAGGGCAGCATACTTCTCAATTCCGATAGAATCACCCAGTGACGACACATCGGACCCATTCGCTACCCCCTTCATAAGCCCTTTGGGATCACCTGAGATGAAGCCACAGCGGTCACCAACTTCGGCGCACCCAAATTGGCTGGACGGTCCACAGCCTTCAACGCCAACAACGCGATCATCATCACCGTTTGTCCCCGGAGAACTTCACGTTAATAAGTCTGTACGAAAGGTCAACTCGGGTTTCGAAATCCTACCAGCCGGGACATTTGGAGTCCCGAGTGGATCCGGTCACACCAGAGGCATGGGCCAGGATTATGACGAGGAAGCAGGCGAAAAGAAGCAGTCTGGAAAGCTACAAAAGAAACCTCGGTCATCAATGGGAGGACGGCCATCCAGCACTATGGAGAGACCTTGAGTGACTGGCTTGGTAGATCAAGGAGATGATACTTAACAAGGGTTGGAGCATGGCTTCAAGGCTGGATGACGGGAATGTGCAGAAAACATTTGCTCCAAGCAACATGATGTTTGTACATAGAATTTGGAGGATTTCACGACAAGAACCACCCATGACCATGGAACAGCAGGCTAATATTGGGAGAGGATTGCTGAACGGGCGGGACGTGGAATACAGAAGGCTGTGGGCTCTTGCTGGGAGCAGGTCGACGAGAACGTGGTGGCCTCAAACTTGCGTGTATTTGACCAGTACGGGCATTGCCTAAAGAGCAACGGAAGTAAAACCTGCCTTCAGAACGCGGAGACGTGTACCATCTACAGTGTTTATTTTGCCATATCTTCTGTGATATTGTATTAGCAGTTGAAATAGCATCCGTCTAAAGATCAAGCGATTCAGGTCGAAGAGCTGAGCATTGCGGTGGAGAATTTCATGTAATGATTACCTATGTATAGACGTAAAATTTCCTCTTGGATTCTATAGCAGTAGTTCCATCATAGGCATTCTCCATGCATTTGAAGTCCTGTCGTTTTAAGATATGAGAGGAGATGGAGAGGGAGACTGTTTGGTAAAGTGGGTATCGATCACGTGCTTTGGCGTTGGAGCATTTCAGGCAGGCGCGCCACCCAAAAAAGACAACAACGCGTCCGGTCCTTCCACACTCAAAGTCATGTCATCTTTTCAGACATCCACATTCAACAGCTCCGCCGCCCTTCAAGAAATTCCAAGACGCGCATACACAACTAGTAGGTTCCTTTTACTTTGAACGGAATGTTTCCACAATTGCCTGACATACCTAACTGATAATTATCCAGTTTCGCCTTCAAACCCCGCGCTGTAAACAACGCGACCCAACCCTCCGTCCTCCTCTTCAACGCGCCGTCCGGTTTGGAGATCACCTGAACACTTCATCATGGCTAGCGACGAGATAGAACAATCGCAATCCGGCGTCGAAGAGATGGGAGTTGGTGGTCCTGGTGCGCCTACACCGCTGTCTGCTCTAGAGGTATGCTACTTGGTCCAAATATCGTTGACCGGGTCTGATACTACTACAGGGTGTTGCTGGACTTACAAAGAGAGACATTCAATTGATCGTTGAAGGTGGATACAATACCGTCGAATCAGTTGCATACACCCCGCGCCGCATACTTGAGCAGATCAAAGGTATCTCGGAACAAAAGGCGACCAAGATTTTGACCGAAGGTAGGACATGCAATACGGAGTCACTAGATAACAAACTAACATCTTAAAGCATCGAAACTTGTACCTATGGGCTTCACAACTGCCACTGAGATGCATCAAAGAAGAAGCGAGTTGATATCTATTACTACTGGGTCAAAGCAACTCGACACCCTACTGGCCGGAGGAATCGAGACCGGTTCAGTAACAGAGATCTTTGGAGAGTTCCGTACCGGAAAGAGTCAGATTTGCCACACTTTAGCAGTCACTTGCCAACTTCCTTTCGATATGGGAGGAGGTGAGGGAAAGTGTCTTTACATCGATACTGAGGGAACCTTCCGACCTGTTCGACTCCTTGCAGTGGCCAACCGCTATGGCCTTTCCGGAGAAGAAGTACTCGACAATGTTGCCTATGCCCGTGCCTACAATTCCGATCACCAACTTCAATTACTCAACCAAGCCTCAGCCATGATGTGCGAGACTCGCTTCTCCCTCCTCATTGTTGATAGTGCTACTTCTCTCTATCGAACGGATTTTGTTGGTCGAGGAGAATTGTCATCTAGACAAACTCATTTGGCCAAGTTCATGCGCACTCTTCAGCGTCTTGCGGACGAGTTTGGAATTGCAGTGGTTATTACCAATCAAGTCGTTGCTCAGGTTGATGGAGGGCCAAGTGCAATGTTCAATCCAGACCCAAAGAAGCCAATTGGAGGAAACATCATCGCCCACGCCAGTACCACCAGGTTGAGTCTCAAGAAGGGTCGAGGAGAGACCAGAATCTGTAAGATCTATGACAGCCCTTGTCTGCCAGAGAGCGATTGTCTGTTCGCAATCAACGAGGATGGAATCGGTGACCCAAGCCCAAAGGATTTGGAGAAGGATCACTGAGATGCCATGCGTATGATCGATGGTTTTGCTTTTTTTTGTTATGGGAGGAATGTTTTTCATGATGCTATGAGGCTGTTTTCTACTTTGCATGGGATCATGGGATATGGTGCATTGGGCTGGGCTGTCATTTCGGATTGCGCGAGACATTAGTAAAGACTTGCATTTGTATAACTGAATTAGATAAACATAATCAGGCCAATTGTGTCTTTAATAATACTTCTTTCGTGGCTTGTTTTAAAATAATTAACGTGATGTGAGGGAGCAAAGTAGGTAGGTACCTAGCCTCTGTACCTTAGGCATGGTTTGGAGCTCCCGTCGGCTCCTGTTCCTTGTACCTAGCGAGCGCCAAATCAAAAAAGCTTCGCGACAATACCGCCGCGTCTACCAACCTCGACATCGAGAAATGCGACACGAAATAAAATCGACACCACAACGTACCTGCGGTCAGGATTGATGGAGACAAGATGGAGACTTCAACCCCGACCTATGCGTACAAAGAGACACGACTAGATTTGGATTCTACGACCCAGGGCTCTACGGTTGCAATCCGTTTGCCTGGTCATGGCGCATCAACATACCCTTCGAGAACAGCCCAAAAACGACCACACGTCGCCGAACTCCCCATCGCAGAGGACGAGAATGCCTTCAGAGCAAGACATCTAGCTTCCGCAGCTTCGATCTACCACCGCACTCACTACCAGTCGCCGAGAAGCTTTCTTTGGAGAGTCCTGGAGGATGGGAAAGTGTTGTCTATCCAATCCGTGGATGTCTCCAAGCCTAGCACAGTTGCAGACGCCAATATTACCTTGAGGTTGACTCTCCCGAGTGCTGTCAAGCCTGGATGTATCGCCCTCGCGAATTCCAAGGAACACGATATCCTGAGCGTGTTTATCTTGATGGAATCGAAACAACTCTACACGCTCACCCTGCGCCCAGATCATTTCCGGAGAGCGGCGAGCACAGAAGATAATGTGGGCGACTGGTGCAAGACATATGCATCTGCTGCTTTCAGCCTTAAGGCACCGCATAGGCTGGTTGCTCTGAGCGCGGACGAGCTGTTGATTTCTACGATTGATGGGGCTCTGCTGAGACTGGAGAGGATTTCTGGTGGAGATGGTATGGCGATTTATCCTCCTACATGCTATTGAATACTAACATTTGAGTAGGCTCTGCCTGGAAAGAAGTACACTACAATGAAGGCGGATGGGGTTTGCACGTTCGTTCTATGCGGTTATTCAACAGTTCATCTACCATTGCATATGGCGGCCAGCACCTGGAACATGCCACTGCTACATCTATAGCATCGCCAGGAACATCTATCCACGGAAAGCAATATGCTTTCACTGTTTGTCTGGATCACCGGCTACGAGTGTGGAATCTATCGACTGGAAAACTGGCATACACGAAGGATATGCTTGGCCAAGAGCTAGAGCAACTAGAACAAGCAAAGCAGGCGAAGAAGGTGATCGATCCATCTCAATCACAGCTGATCAAAGTGTACCCCAACGGCAACGGCAACAGTGCCCTATGTGTCACATACTCGCCTCTAGGCAGTGGCCAATTCAAGTTCTGGAAAGTCACCCCCAGAGGCGATGGCGGCCTGGAGTTGGACGATATTTTCAACGAACATTGCTTTGAACCGCAAGCTCCTTCGTCTGAGATCTGGACTATGGCCGATTTCTCTGTCATGTACAGTCCAGCCAATCCCAATGACTACACAATATGGGTACTGTGGAAGAACAACGTCACGTATCGCCTTCATCGTTTGCATTTCCAGAAAGGGGGCGAATACAAGGTTTTACAGGATACTTGGGAGGTGGGATGGGAGGCCATGGCAAGAGAAACTCTTCGCGAGGAAACTGGGCCGTCTGTGTTCTCTGGGGATGCTTCTGATGGAACTGACAAATGGCTCGAATACATTTTGACTCCTGGCAGATATACCACGGCTACTATCGAGACGTCTCTTGCTATTTATGCTCGTGGACTAGGAGCGAAGGGCGCTGCTCGAAAGTCTGGATCCCTACCAGATAGGTTGTGTGCCACCATAGCATCGACAGCTTCCCTGAGTCGAAAATCTGATGGCGAACTAGATTATGATGCCTTCCGTTCTGCAACAGATGCTCAATGGCGACGATTCTCCAGACTGCTCTCCGAGCTCGACAAACAGTGTGGTGAAGCTATGTCACTGGCGATTGATCCTTATGGAGAGATGCCATGGGTGGTTCTAGCGGACGGCATTACTGCGATTCGAGATTGCAGCGCCCTAGAAAAAGTGTGGCACAACAATGGAAGAGTTTCAGGAACGGAGAAGTATGTGGCTTACCCTCTTTTCGCTGCCGCCACATTCAGAGACTCGTTACCAGAGCCATTCTTACATGCCTGTGACACCCAACTGCTCGAGGAGATCTTTCAGGAACCATCCTTGACTGCGGTTGCGAGGATGCGAAAGTTCTATGAGAAGTGCGACTTTCCCAACCAGATTGGAGATGACGAGTATTCTCAACTTGTGAGTGGCTTGGGAGGTGATTTCAGGAATGTCACGCCTCAAGTTTATGACCACATCCTTGAATTCATGAACTCTTCTGGGAAATTCGACCGTCCTCTTATCCAACAGCTGGCAGAGTTTGGGAACAAATTACTCGTGAAAGGCGTCCAGGAGACGGTCGCGCTTCATCGGAATATCTGCCTCGACCAGCTTGTGCTTTTGGTTCTCATAGAGAATGAGATTAACCACGTTGAGGAAGGGATTCAATTCGATACTGCTTTAGTATTCGAAGCTTTGATCAAGTTATTGAAGAAGCTTGAGCTTCTGCGTTGGCTATGCAGCACCCAACTCACGCTCAAGCCCCCTAAGTCCGAGAGATCGAATTCCATTACAGATAGATCCCTGAGCTCAACGAAAAAAGTTGCGCCAAGCCTAGGTACGATGACGGTTTTCGAAGGTGTATTTCGACATCTGTTTGGGCTAGACTTACGAGGGGGTGAACTTATGTCTTCAGTCGTAACAGAATCGATTCTGCAAGTTTGTGCTCCTGACAGCCATTTATACGAAACTTCGGCTTCTCTAATCCAATGCTTCTTGTTGAATCAAGAAAGACCGGACCTGGCAACCGAGTTCTCAAGATTTGCCGATCATGATGCCTTCGCAACATATATCCAGGGACGAGCATGCCTCGCCGCCAATGACACACTAGCAGCCTCAATATTTTTCAAGAAAGCTGCTTCCGGAATGGGTATGTCTACTACAGACAAGTTCCAAGCTCGATATACTGACTTCGATATAGCATATCCGGACCCGAAAAAGGGCACAGGCTACCGAAGTGCCAGCTACTTAGACGACACTGAGAGAAATCTCCTGAATGCCGGGCTACCTGCGTACTACTCCCACATCGTGGCGCTATTCGACAAGAGCAAGAATTACTCTTTTGTCATAGACTTTGCCCGACTCTCCCTACAGTTCATCATGATTGATAGCACCAAGCCTAACAGCGATGCTGCACAACTCCCCCAGCTACGCACAGAGATGCACATCCGTCTCTTCAACGCTGCTCTTCAAACAGCCCGCTACGAGGTAGCCCACTCAACCCTCTCTCTCTTCACCGACACCGCACTCCAACACTCATCCCTCCGCACTCTCGTCACCAAGATGTGTGAAACATCCTACGCATCTCACCTCGTGAATCTCCCCTTCATTGGCCTCCAAGACACAGTCGACGAAGTCCTCGCCCAGAAATGCCAAAGCATAGTCGACGTCAACGCCGGAATCCCGTACCATAAGATCCTCTATGCCTGGCGCATCAAGCACAGTGACTTCCGCGGCGCAGCAGCCATCTCCCTCGAGCGTCTACAGCGCCTCCAGCAATCCGGAGACGGCGACAAGATGATTGGTGATGACGGCCTAGAGACGCCCGTCACCAGACAATACGTCACCCTCATCAACGCGCTCAGCTGTGTTGATCCCAAGCAAGCCTGGATCCTGTCTGAAGAGCCATCACCACAGAAATCAAACGGCGCCAGTGTCAATGTATCCAGCAAGGCCTCTCCGCCTAAGAGAAAGGTCGTCACGCTGGAGGATGTGAGGAAGGCTTATCAGGCGGAGTTGGATCGCATTGCGGCTATTGAGAACAACCAGTTTGCTTTCGGAGTTGGTGGCGATGAAATGGACGTATTATAATGATGCCCTGGGGATACAGAAAGGGTTTGGGGAGCTAGGATGTTGAGAAAGCAAGTTACTTAGGTGACGGAAAATGGCAAAATAGCGGGGGTTTGAGGGCGTACTTTGGAGTCAGTCGGTTGGTGTGTGCTGCCTACAGGCTAGTCTGTACAATAGACAGGAGAGAGATACCTTGAGATTCGCACGTATCTGCGTATGAATTGGAAAATAAGTGAAAAACACTTCAAAGTCGTCTTTGTACGAGTGCGTGACTGAAAGTCATGCAATGTATGATACTAAAAAATCCACATATTTCAAAATCACCCAGGCAATGAATGTATTCATTTTCTTCAATCCATAAAATCGGTCTCATTCATTGCTGTTGCGTCCAAGCCACCTAACTAAGGAAGCTGGCTATGAGTCTATGTTACAATTGGTAAATGCCACTCCTTTCCCATTACTCTTCTCCCCTCATCAACCCAGCCTCTCTTACGCCTGTGGGATCTGAGCTCTTTCTGGGGGTGGAGCGCCAGCGATCTGGGTTTGCTGACCGGCTCCTGCGGCGATTTCGGGTGCTTGACGGTAAAGGACAATTTCGGATTGTTTGAAGTAACGACGTGCATCTATTGGTTATTAGTTGCTGATTTAGTATTCGATGAGGGTTGGCAATCAGAAGTCAGGTGAAAGGGAGATGGGAATGGGAGACGGAGAGACAGAAAAGGGTTTGGATATACCTTCGTCAATGAGAACCAGGCTGAGGTAGTATCTGGTGGAGTATTTCTTGTTAACTTCTCGGAAGGTTGGGGTTAAGTCGAAACCACCCAGGAATAGTCGGATAGGGATCGTTTCTCCTCTAGATGGAGAGCCGTCCATGATCTACAGATATCAGCATTTACCTTTTAAGCTTCGCTCCACAGCTTTCGTCTTCACGTACCTCGAATCTCACCAGAGTCTCGCTCTCATTATACTGATTAGGCGCCGCACCCGTCGTCTCCCTCCTGATAATCGACAGCTCCATATGCTTGATCTTCAGCCTAACCAGCAAGAAGTAAATCCGGCCCACAATGACATCTTTGAGATGGTACTTCGATTTCGAGTACTCGAACTCGATGTGCAGACAATCCTCGATACCGACATCCATCTTGATCGAGCTGTTCATCTCGGGCGGTATCCGATACGAGTACACCCAGATGTCCTTCTCGCGGATCACATCCGCCATGCGCCGCGAGACCGTCACCCGCACGAAGTACCGGAGGCGTACGTTGATGCCGCTATACGACTCGTACTGCTTCTCGATGTTCTTGAAGTTGAAATCGAACGCTTGAGGGTGTTGTAGGTCGCCTGGAGCGGCGAGTTCTTGTCCGAGAGAGAGGAATTCGTAGTGGTTTCCTCGATCGAAGAACATCTCTGTATTACAATCAATCAGCCAGCCATCCATCCATCTAATCCTAACCTATCTTGAAAGCCAGACAGGAGTATGTTCCCACGATCCCCGGTTGCCTCCATCACATTGTGCTTGTAGGACTTACCGATTGTGCCAATGAATTGTACCTTGATACCCGTATGCTCTAACCTCTTCCCATCCTTCGGCCTCACCGTCACAGCGCCCTTGACAGACTCCCCGTCCTTGTATAGCGGCGCCTTCTCCCTCCTTCCCTTCTCCGTCTTCATGTCCACCATCTGCCTATCGTCCCCATCCTCGAGCACAATATCGATATCCACCGGCGTCGAGAAGAAGTACGACATTTTGGGCGAAACCACGACTTTCCTCTACCTCCAATGCCGTTGCGTGGGGTGTTGTATTGAGAGACGCGCAAGCTGGGTTTGGTCGTTCGTTAAGTCGTTGGTTGATGGAACGGATGGCGGAGCTCTACTCTACCTGGGCTGGGCTGCGCGGCGGGAAGCTGTCATGTCGTCCGCCCCAGATCCAGGTCCAGGTGCCCAAGCGAGGTTGTTGAAGGCGGGCAAGGCTTCAGCCTCCCTGATCCGCACGGACTTTTTCCACTGTGGAATTTCTGGAGCTTCCCTTGCCTTACCTTACTTATCAACACCCTTCACTTCAACCCCGCCACAACAGCACAACTGCATATCCCTCCCCCCTCTCTACGCTGTTGCGTGCCCTTTCCAAGCTGTACCAAGACGTCTTCTCTTCGCGCCGCCCAGCCGGCAGCGAGTAGGTTCAGATCAAAGTGCATCTCCCATCATGTCTCTCCAGGGCTATGTAAACAGTGAGCATTCCCCCTCCAGTTCCTGGCCTACCCCTCCAAACCCCCACCCGCAAGACTCTCCTCTCTTGATATACTGTTGTAGCTTACAGCCACGTTGTTTCTTTCTGACAGTTTGGTAGAGAAGGTGTTGGTCTTGACCAGCGATTCGAGGACGCTTATTGGGATGTTACTTTCCTATGACCAGATGACGAACTTGGTATGTTTGCTTCCTTTATCCTACCTCTATCTCCTCCCTACCCTTCTTATTTCCTTCCACCTACCTACCTATCTGCCTGCCTACCTAATTCTACGTGTTTCCCCTCATACCATACACGTTACACTGTCTGCTTCTGGTTTGGATTTATCTTTCGGGCAAACACTAACAGCAAACAACAGGTCCTCTCACAAACAATCGAACGCATCATCCGCCCACCAGATGACCCCGAGCCGTCGAGCGAGGTCCCACACGGTCTATATCTCGTCCGCGGAGACAACGTCGTGGTGGTTGGGCTGGTGGATGAGGAGTTGGATGATAGTATTGATTGGCTGCAGGTCCGGGGCGCGGTGGTTGGTGGTGTGAAGCATTCGTGAGGATTGGGCTAGTTGATGCTTTAGCTGGGAGGGATATGTTTGCTGGGAGATAAGCTGGGGGGGTACTTTGGGAAGGATATTGTGAAATGAATGATGTGGCTAGCGAGGGAGGGATTTTAAAGACACGGTGGGGGACATGATGGATGGATCAATGACTGGGCAAATGATTCATCGTTGCATAATTGGCGTTTTAGGGCGGGAAATGGATACGTGTTTTTTTCACAGAAATGACAAAAAAATCTCATGGCCTTCTATTTTATGTTTTCTTCTGTTGGTTTAGGGTTGTGTAGTATGCATTTGCTAGTGCAATGGATAAGTTTCAATATCTACTATGAATATCTTCACACATCTTGATTTCAGCTTGCGAACATATACAATCTCAAATAAAACAGGTCGATCACTTTTTAGGGCGTATTTCTCTGGCATGATAACACGACGAAATACCTTCCCATGATACAAAATATCTCGCTTGTCAATCCACACTCTCTGCCGGCTTGCTATTCTCTAAATTTGTGATAAGTCCATTGATTGTAATCTGCTAGTAATGTCTACGCTTCATGTATGCTATTCGTTTCCCATCAACCCCAAATGACAATGCAGATAAAAGAAAATAACAATATCTGTCCAACCAAATATCTCAACCAAAGATACGCTCTAACAAATAAGGACCGAAGGCGTCTTCTCCTGGCGAAGACACAATTCTGTTGATCCGGTTCCCCTTGTTGACATGAAGCCAGCTGTGGCTGTCGCCTGGGGCGTCCTCTTCCACCTCTGCCTCGGGGTGTGCAACAGTAAGCTGTTCCATGGGGTTGGTGATGTCCACAGCCCCAGGGCTCATGATTTGCTCCTCTGGAGCACCGGCCTTCTTTCTGTTCCGACGATCGATGACGTGCATACCTCGGGTCCATTGTCCTGAGACTTCAACTCGGATGTCCTCTGGGGCCTTGGGTGCCAACATCCAAGACGGTGCTGAGCGGGTGAGCATGTACCAGATACACAAGGGGTCATGGAGCTCAAGTCCTGGATCGGCTTGCTTTCTAGTAAGGGACTCGATTTTCTCGAGGGTCTTGAGGACGAATGCTGCTGTCCATTCGGCGAGAGGGCTGCCCGCTTGAATCAAAGGTTGAAGCTTATTCACCACAAGCGAACGATGGAGTGCGTGAGGAGTGGTGACATCAAGTGGGAATAATGTCAACTTGAGAAGTTTCGACAACTTGCTGGGATAAGGAGGAAGTGGTTCCATGTTCTTTGGTGCTGGAGGCATTGTTGAAGCAGGAGTTGGCGATGTAAGTGCAAACACACGAGCCGTGGCAACAGCATCGGCATATGTGTTGAACTCAGCAACAGGTGTGATGTTACCCGAAACATCAATCGCTCCTCCCATGACGACTACTTCCTTGACTCGCAAGAAAGTCTCGGTGTCCTCAGCGGCCGCAAGAGCCAAGTTGGTGAGTGGTCCAACGGCAACAATGGTGATTGTATCGGCTGGGTTCTCTTTGAGAAGTCGTAGGATTTCCTTGTGAGCTGGGACTTGAGATGCCCTGAATGAAGCTGATGGTGAGGCAAGCTCGGCTGCCGCTGCTGTCTCTTCAGCTGTGGCGCCAGCCTTGGGAGGCTCAAATAGAGACTTCCATGTATCGGCTGGAGAGAGGTGGGGGTGCTGGTTGACGGTCAGAATACGTATTTAGAGCTGCAAAGAAAGGCCACAAACCGATGTAGATACTCCGGCCAATCCATCAATACCATCTAGCTGATGTCAGTACTTCATACAATGTAAAATATCGAAGGAAACAGTAAAAGCAAGTGAATGTCAAGACCAGATTGAGCGGATTTCAATGTCCAAGACAGAAATCGACAATGAGATAGGGCAATCATAACACTTACGGAAATAATCAGCCATCAAGATGGTCTCCTCAAGAGGATGTTCAGGTCCGACTGCCACAATAGGTTTTGAGCTTGACATAGCTTCAAACCCTTCAAGTTGGCCTCGAGCTCTTCGCCACTCCTTCTCCTTCTCGATAACATGGAAAAGGGCAACAACATTGCGTAGACAGCTGCATCGAATAAGTTGTTTGGTCAAACTCAAGAGCTTCAAATGTTTTACCTCTGTACTTCAACATTTCCGTAAGTCACAGACAGCAAGAGGATCTCGAGCTCTTCTGGCTTTGCAGCCAATGCCAAGAGGATAGCTAAGACATCATCGACTCCTGAGAATGCTTTAGCAATGACTCCAACATAGAGAATGTGAAGAAAGACTAGCCAGGATCAGTATCAATGATGATACGGTTGAGAGGCGCCATTTTATTTCGAGCGTGAGTGAGGCTTTGTGGCCGGCCTTGGAGGGGTAGGTACAGAAATCGAGCAGAGGGGAAGGTGGGGTAATTATGCTCTCCTGCTTGGCTTGGCTAAAGCAGAGTTCGTCTGATGTGAAAGAAGCAAAAGGAGAAAGCTGGTTGGAACAGAAAGGAGAGATTTGGGTCTCTTATGCTAGCAAAAGTTTGTTGTTTGTGAATGAAGGTTGGCAAGATACTGTAATGTGCCTCTTGGCCTTGTGTTCCCCTGCCCTTCAACTGTGGTAGACTGTAGTGAGGGCCGGAGGTCGGCGCTTTTCTGTGGGAGTGACAGCGACTTCCAATTGGAGCAGGGGGGAGGGTGGGGTGCAGCTTGGTACCGTACGGACAATCGGACATATGATAATCCGACGTCTTCCAATTCCCGCTTGGTACTAATGGATGGAACTGAAAGTAACGTCAGTAGCGGCCTCAGATTCACGTCTCTCGAAGGTTTCTTGGCACCTCTCCCGTCATCCATCTTCTTCAAGCGATCAAATAAGACAGTTGACCACATTGAGACTTCGATTTCTTCCTCTTCTCAACAATCAAACTTCAAACCACAACTTCCACCTTCTCAGCCTCTTGGTCTTGGTCAAAGGCTTTCCTCCCGTTCTACTGGACTGAGTGAGGGTTCCATCTCGGTCGCCGTACTGAACCCCTGCCCTGCATCATTCTTCCCGGGACAGCCCTCGAACCAATCAACGCACCGACACTCCGTCCCCTGACAGACAACCTGTCCTGTCCTGAACTGTCCTGAACGACCGTCCAGCTGCGAGAGACGATATCGACACGTCTCGACTTTAATTCAAGGATTGGTCTGCACGCGTCCCTTCACCTTTTCCATCATCCATCTCCCTCGTTTTCCGCCCTTACTCGAGCAACAATTTAAGTTTCCCGACAATTCGAACAACTCCTTGAACCAACCAACATCTCTGTCCACGACTCCCATTCCTCAATTCGAATTACCGAACTCCTAACTCTCACCAGTCCAACTTTGGACGCCGATCTCATTCCTCCACCATCATAACTTTTGTTGACGAACTATCGTCTCACCTCTATTCTCCTTTGGCATCATGCCTACCACAACTACAATTGTTGGCTGGGCCGCCATTCTGGCTGTCGGAGGTGCATACTACTGGGTCAATGGACAACGAAAGCAGAAGAACCTCCGAACTCTAAACCCCAAGCAAGCCAGCAAGGGAGCTGAGCCACGCAAGGACACAAAGACGAAGAAAGGAAAGAAGGATGGCGTCTTGAGCGGTGGTGAGCAAGATGTCAAGCCTGCTCAGAAGAAGAAGGTCAAGCAGCCAGCAAAGCCAGTTGTTGAAGAGCCAGTTATCAGCACTTCCCCTTCCAAAAATGTTGACAAGGATGAGAAGAAGGATGATCTGGAGTTTGCTCGTCAACTCTCGAACGCTAAGAAGGGTGTTGTCGATGCACCAAAGTCCCAAGCTTCCTCTCGCCAGAAGTCTGTCAAGCAGGCCCGGGCTCAGGAGAAGCCAGTTGTCGAAGTATCGGAGAATGGCACCGCCCCATCCTCCACCACAGGAGGAGATGCTGACGACGACCAATCTCCAATCCACTCCCCCGAGCTTTCTGCGATGACTGCCACCAACGGCGATGTGTCTGATATGCTCGAGAAGCCAGCCGCTGGTCCTTCGGTCTTGAGAGTAACAGCACCAACCAATCCTGCTCCAGTGAAGAAGGCTAAGCAACAAAGCTTCGAAGTACAAGAGACGAAGAAGCAAAAGCAAAACCGCAAGAAGGCTGAGGAGGCAAAGGCCATCCGTGAGGCTGAGGAGAAGGAGCGCAAGGTGAAGCTTGAGGCCCACCGACGCAGTGTACGAGAGGCCGAGGGCCGTGCCGCAAAGGATGGATCGGTTTTCATGGCCTCTCAAGCTCCTTCATCCTCCGCATGGACCGCAGCTCCAGCTGTTCAAGCTACAAACGACATCGTCGCCCCAGCCAGCAAGAAGGTTGAGCTCCTTGACACCTATGAGCCAACCAATGGACATGTCGATACCAAGCCAGCTGAGCAAGTCAAGTCCGAGAGCAAACTGGCACAAGAGCTTGCCTTCATTCCAGAGGATGAGCAAATGAGACGTGCGAAGGAGGAGTCGAACAACTGGGAGGAGGTCAAGGCCAAGTACCCACGCAAGAAGAAGGCTGCCAAGGAGGTTTCAAAGGATACCAAGGATGAGAAGGCCAGCAGCTCCAACGACGACTCGAACGACTTCGGAGTTCCTCCCGTCATTGCTCCCACTGGTCCAGGAAAGAAGTGGCAGATGACCACTGTCCATGTCGAGCCGAATGGCAAGATTGTTGAGCGCGAAGAGGAGGTTCAGGATTCCGAGTGGGAGGTTGCGTAATTGGAGCACAAGAACTTGATGAGCTGGGGATGGTTTAGATGGGAGCTCGTCACCTCGCGACCTGTGGTTGTGGACATCCTGGCACTCTTCCCTTTCCGCCATCGGCCTACTCAAATTTTTCGATCTTTACGTTGACAAGATTACCCAACGACATGCTCTGGTTCACATCCTCGGGTTTCTTCGGCAGCAGCATTTTTTTTCACTTGTACATTGGGCGTCATTTACGCCGATTCTGCATAGCCGAATCGAAGGCACGCCTCTTGCATACTGGCATTTGGGTTTGACGGGTTTGCATAAGCCAGCTGCACTGTATTTCATTGCTTTTTGATGGCACGGCGTTTGTGGCCCACGTTCTTATTCATTTCAGGACACTCAAACAACGGGTTTCCCAAATTGTGCTACGATCTGCTGGGCTTTTTTCATTTTTCGGAGATGATATCTCCAGCCAAAAACCTTTGTACATCAGGACTACTGCTCGCCTCCATGCCGAGATCGCATCAAATGAAAAGATAAAACAAACCACAGTGTGCCTCCTCTCCTGTGTTATTTTAATTATGTTTCTTAGTAGTGGTTTGATACATACCTGCTAGTACTCTCCACCCTCCTCTCTGACAGGACCCTGATACAAGTATGCCAAGCAAAGCCCCTCCTATTCCCCGCCCTAACAAACTCTCCTCCTCTCCCCGGCGGCGCATCTCGCAAGGGTGCAGGGTGGGTTGATATCTGATCTGGGCGGCCAGTTTTCATGCACAGATCACCATGTATGTATGGACAGTTCACAATCGGGTCTCTCCTCCGTCTGCAACTTTTGCTTTCCTCAACTCTCCTGTCAAAATCTACACTAGACCAAATTCCCTGCACCTGCACCAAGTGTTGCACAACTCATCTGTCCTTCTCCGTCGTCCTATCTAACCCCCCGCTCCCGCATCGACGGGCCTGATGTGGCAAATGGGACATGCAATTCAGACCCGAATAGGCAGCTCTTGTTACAGGGTTGCCACTTATCCAGGGCCGGTCTCACATCCAGCCAGTCTCTAACGCGAAGTGGTAACTCGGATGCACAGCTTCACGATCCTGCTAATGATAATGCACCGATTTACGGAAGGTCAAAGTATTTTCCATCTTTCACAACAAGATCAATTGTTGCATAGCAGGTTGTTGATTACAATAACTTCCTGACGGCGGGCCCAATTGATTGGACTCGTGTTCCCCTAGTGCGCTGACAGATACGGCGCGGAGACACTACGCTACGTTATCCTCCTGCAGTTAAGGAGGTGACCACATACTTCGTACAGGAGGAGCCGGCTCCTTCAGCTCATCAACAACCACACAATTCCACCCTTCCACGACAAACTCGAGTATCTGTACATTCCACGCCATCGCTACCCAGTTTTTCCAGCAGCTTGTTTACTTATACACTCCAAAATTGGTCTCTTGTCAAGGATCCTACCAGTTCAGGCGCATCTTCTACCCCCTCACAATCAAAGACCGCAAACAAAGCCAATTGACCGCCAGGCTCGATTCACTCCATCCCACGAACCCTGGAGTCACTTTCTCCCTACTTCGTTACATTTGTAATATCGATCAAGTTCCTGACGGCCAACTCATCGTAGATCCACTGCTCCGTACTGACGAGTCAGTGATTCAATACGTGGGGCAGCTGGGTCCTTTCTACGAACACAACCTCGATCGTCACATCTCTTCCACTTTTCCAAGCACTTGGATCGACAGTTGTTTACTTGGCTTGCTGGAGACTTCGAGCACAGGCAGCATCCGAGCATCTTCCCGGTCGAAGATCCTGATCGCGTCTCGAAACACCCGCAACCACAGTTAAACCAACCACGTCACAAGGACCCGAAATAGATCCTGATGCATTCATAACCTCGAGTTCACCCCTCGAGCACACGACACCATCTTCCAGCGCTCTATACCTCCTCCCGGCCAACATGTCGCTCGATGTCGCCATTCAATCTGTCGCATTCTACATCCTCTCATGCAGCACTTGTGCCAAGATCAGCCATCGACGGAAAGCGAAGATACAAGCAAAGCGGGAGCGAGCCGAGAAACATGAATTGGAAACGGAGCAGCCAGGCCTGTATCGGCATCCCTCGCCATTCTCGACGAACCCATATTGGACCGAGGAGATTATGCTTGGACCAGGGCCACCGCCGAAGAAGGGTGGGAGCAAGAACGCAAGTCAACGAGCGCTGAACACTGCGAGGCAAGGAAGCAGTTATGCCGGTAGCACTGCAATGAGTTCGGAGACTCCTAGTAGTCCAACAGCTGTCACGGAAGGATCGCGGATCTCTGGAGATGGTTGGAATAGGAAACGATATCAGCGAGAGGACGAAGCGTTATGGGGCCATGATATTCCAGGGCCCGGACAGAGGATTATGGACGCCATTGCAAAAGCAGGATCATCTGCAGGTCGATTGTTAGAAGGACGGCTGAGCAAGAGTGGTCCTTTGCGAGAAGATGAAAGCCCAAGTCCGTATTATCTAGCGAGGAATCCACCAGTCAATGATCTACATCCTCCTGTAGTCAGTACAGCACCAGCTAGTAGAGACGAAACGAGATGGATGCTCCAGCCTCCGCCACCAGCGAAAGTTATGGAAGGAAAGGAGAGAGTGAACAGAAATCGAGCCGGCAGCAATGGCAGCAGTAGGAGAGGAAACGATGGTCCCCCTCTCAGTCGCCAAGTCACTGAGAGACTGGTTGATGCGAAATTACAAAGGGGTGAAATGCCTTATGAGGAAGCACGTTTAAGAGCCGAGTCGAAAACAAAGTCACAACCTCCGAGGGCACAACCCCCGAGGAGAACTAGGAGTGTTTCGCTCGAATCGACCGACTCGTCAGATACGGTGCGGAGGAGAAAACAAAAGCCACCTCCAATCTCAGTATCTTCCTCTGACAAAAGTTCTCGAAATATTGTAGAACATATCCCCGTTCCCGCAAGTCCAGCAACAGGATCGACTACAGAGATGAGAGAGAGACCTGTTCTGACAACAATCTTGAGTTCCTCAAATTCTATTCCCCAAGTGAAGCGGGACGACGTTCTACCTTTCCGAGAATTAGCAGTACCCTCAGAGAGCGCTCTGAATGCTCGGGCTCCATCACCCTCCCAGCGACTATCACCACAAGCGAATGCTATGCCAGTATCACTTCCTAGTGTCCCAGCGAAATTCCCCGGCTCAGCAACATTTCAGTTCCCACGGCCTGCCACAGTCGAAGACGAGCCTGAAAACAAAGTTCCCGCTCAGTAGAGAAGGAATTGGACCACTATCTTTTGTTTTTATGTTTCCTTGTTCCTTTCTAAGTTTGGTCTAGCGTTTGGATAACGGGTTTATGGGTTCACGGGGTGCTGGGCATGCATTTGGGACTGGTGTTTACTGGATATTTGACCATGCGGTTTGCAGGTTACATGGGTTGGGTTGCATTGGGATGGCTTTGCATGTGCATCCACACTTTAGGATGACAAGAGCAGTCAAGTTAGAGTTAGGGATAACAAATAGTGCAAAAGACAGACAAGAGAATGAATGAACAAGTTTTAATAAGAACCATTTCCATCAAGTGACATTCCTTTCTAGACAGTTTTTTTTCCCATCCTGGTATCAAACGCCAACCATGCTACCATGTTTTAAGAAAACCCAAATGCGCCATCACATACCCTCTCACAAATGCATGCCCTCATCATCGCCCTCCTCAGCCAAAGCTCTCATCCTCTCCTCCATAGCTCTCCTCAAAGCCTCATCATCCAATCGACCCCCCGTCGTACTTGTACTCAAAGTCCCATTCACAGCACCATTCGTCTGCGCATCCCCATCCATCCGAACCTCCCCATTCACAATCCTTCCCGTCTGGAACGTCCCATCCGTCCACGCCGAACTTCTCTCCTCCCCCTCCTGTCT